>CM044008.1:12638047-12653047 GCA_024085815.1 Flaveria linearis | reverse complement strand
AGGTTCAACTAAGAATAATTAGTTGCCTAAGTTGCCTAAGAAGGAATAAGGGGATTACATGTGGCACTCTTCAAATTAGGGTTAAAGGGGCATTATGGTCCTAAAACACTCATAGTCCCTGAAGCTTTATCAAATGCAGCACAAACTTCTCCATCTCTTTCACCTGAAGCTTTTGTTCCAACTTCTGTCTCTAACTTCAACTTCTTCGCCTTCTCAGATGTAGGGTCCCAAGTGTTGTCCGACCGCCACCTGCGACTCGACAGTAACCACTCCCGACCACCAATCAAAGTTTCAACCACCGTCGCTGTTCGAGTTCAACAACCTAAACCCCCAAAATCGCACATTTACAGCAGCTATAGAATCATCATCATCTTCGACCGAATCCTCAAATCAACCAATCGTTGATTTCGGTTCGTTGTATTTAGTGTGAGAGCTGGGAGATCGTTCGAGAGATTGAGATGAGGATGAAGAAAGAAAGCTATTCGGGATTTTGATATAAGCGTTCAATTTTGACTTTTGTATCTTCTTTTGACCGACAAGGTTTCTATTAAAAATTGATATGTGTGGATGTTACAGCACAGAAGATGAAATACAACACTTTTCTGTATTGTGCTGTATTGTGCTGTATTCACTTCTTGTTTTGTGCTGTATTGTGCTGTATTCATTTCGATTGGAATCACTTCTTGTTTTGTGCTGTATTGTGCTGTATTCAGTGATAAACAACTCTGGACTCTCACCTTACTTTTCTGAGATGATCGTGCGTTTGTGCTGTTTTATGAAACACAGCACAGCCTTTGCTGTTTTATGAAACACAGCACAGCCTTGTGCTGTTTTATGAAACACAGCACAGCCTTGTGCTGTTTTATGAAACACAGCACAGCCTTGTGCTGTTTTATGAAACACAGCACAGCCTGTGCAGTTTTATGAAATGCAGCACAGCCTTGTGTTGTTTATGAAATGCAGCACAGCCTTGTGTTGTTTTATGAAATGCAGCACAGCCTTGTGCTGTTTTATGAAACGCAGCACAGCACATGTGCTGTTTTATAAAATGCAGCACAACCTTGTGCTGTTTTATGAAACACAGCACAGACTTGTGCTGTTTATAAAATGCAGCATAGCCTTTTGCTGTTTTATGAAATACAGCACAGCCTTGTGCTGTTTTATGAAATGCAGCACAAAAACGTTAAAAATGTAGCACAACGTCACATAATTTGATTTTTTTTTTAAAAAAACTATAGTAATACTATACTCAAATTAAAGAGAAAAAATGCTTGATTTTATGGTGTAATTATTTAAAAAAATAATGTCGTATGAAAAAGTTATTAGCATTTAAAAAATAGGGGGGAAATTTTAAAAGTCAACAATGTGGGTAATGTAATAAAATACCCAAATTGCCCTTGATTACTTATTTTTTTTACACTTTGATCTTAGCCCTTAATTAGATAATTAGAAGACTAAGATTACTTCTTAGCATACTTAGGTAAAAATTAATTTGTAGGGGAACCTCCCTCTATATATATATATTATATATATATATATATATATATATATATATATTATATATATATACACTGTCACACCCCAACCTTGACGGCGGAAACGTCGAGGTGTGAGAGTTAAGATCGTTCACAGCCACATAACGCTATTATTAATCCAAATATATTATTCATAAGTTTCAAAGATAACATTACAATCATAAGTTTTAACAATGAAACTAATATTTGACATGACATAACAAAGTACAATCAATTGATTTTATTAACTAGGTCCAAGTCCTAGATTATGCCAGCAACATAAGTGCACTTCAAACTTGGGGGTTTTCCTGAAACATGATAAAAATAAAAGGTCAACTATAAATAGTTGGTGAGTTTCCAAGGTTTTCATACATAATATGAAAAGATTACAAGTAGCAATTCATGTCATAGGTTATAAGCTAGTAAGGTTATAGAACACATATCGTTACAACCAAACCTCGACTTGATTACAAGTATATAAGATTGGCTAAGTGTATTTGGTTCCCTAGTGCACAAGCATACGGCTCCTAGGAGTCGGCAATACATCGACTTTAGCACCAAAAGGCTTGTCAGGCCCAAAGGTCTAAGACGTCGCCAGGCTAGCAATAGTTAATGATTGTAAACAAACTATGTATCTCATATAATCACTTACAACACACAAATAACCATGACAAAATATAAAGATGAATTGCAAGTGCTTTACAAGTCTCAAACGTTTATAAGTGTAAGTTGTATAAGTATCATGTTTCACCCAAAATAGTGTGAAATAAAGTAAAAAGGGGCAAGGAAAAACTCACATTGATATAGGCATTACAAGATGCTATAAAAGATTAAAGTGATGATCCAAAGTATCCATTACAAGCACCTAAATATATAAGTTACAAGTGTAGATTAAGGTTAATATTATGATTATCATTCAAATAAGAGTTTGGATTTCAATGGTTTTAAGGTTTTTAATAAGTAATAAGTTTATAATGTAATTATTTACATTTTTAATTCATTAAAAGAATTATATAAGTAACTATTTTAGAATTGACTTTAAGTATAAACTATTGATATGATTCACTATTAATCAAGCTTTATAATTATTTAAAATTAATAGGAATAATGTTTTGATTAATAATAAATTATTAATCTGAACCTTTAGTTAGTATATTTTATATAAAATAATATTTGTAAATAATTTATGAAATTATAAATTATATAATTTCTACAATTATCCTGACAAAACCTTAATTAATATAATGTCCAATACGATTTATAAAGATTTATTGTTTCAAGTCCAACAATCATTTAATCATTTTAAAAGGAAACAATTTAAAATTTAAAGGTTAGAGATACATTTAAAAAAAATAACATTTGAATCAAATGTTTTATTATTTATTATTTGAATAAGGATTTAATAAGCTAAAACAAGAAAATAATCCAATTATAATGTTTTGTTAAGATAAATAAATTTTAAAGTCTATTTTTAAGTTATTTAACTAGTTATATTATTTGTCTTAATAAAATACAATAAAATATTAAAATATTATAAGAAATAAATTTTCAGAAATTTGTTTGATGTTAAAAAAATATTTAAAGTTTATAAAAATTATTTTTATATTTATTAAAAATTTTCTAAAATTAATATAGGGCTGAAAAGCCTTAAAAAAATATGTTGGGGGTGCCCGGGTTTGAACCGGGACCTCAAGGTTAGCAAGGGGACGGGGAACCAGTAGACCAGGGCCGCAGCCGCGGTAGATCTGGTTCCCTTTTCTTTTAAACTTGATTTAAACATCTTTCCCAAATCACAAAAACCCTAGAATCAATTTGATTCCAATTGAATATCAAGATGATTATGATAACGAAATTAAACATAGGGCTTTGCTTCCCTAGATGATTTCGAGTATGGGGATGTGTTTAATTACCCGGATTAGAAACGTATTGGTGATGAACGAATGTAGGATAGACCGCGACTAATTCGTGATTGATTCGGGTGGCAAATGATGTTGATACTTGAATTAACTTTGCAGAAAGCTTCCACTAACCTCGATAATAAAAAGCCCTCTGTAAATTGTGATTAATTTAGCTTCGAACATGGATCTCGATTAAGATGCAAGTCGCGACCGAGGAAGGTGATCGTATGTGATGTGCGTGTATGTTTCAGATAAAATTGAAACTAGGAATAGGTTATAGATAGTTATATGATCGTTTATGCGCGTTTAATTGAATTATTATAGGGTGTTAATGTTCGAAAGACCCTACGATTGAACCCGTCGGTTACATGATGTACTCGGATTGAATGCACTTCATAACCACAGGTTTAATCCAATTAAGACCCATAATTCAAGTTCGGATTGTATTCACGAAACTTTTGAAACCGGTTTGAGGTGAAACGGCTTAGGTTCGAGCCGGTTTTGGATTCGCCGGAGTCGCGGCCGGAGTGGCCGGACTCCTTGCCGGAAATGCGGGTTGAACACGGGGGGGGGGGGGGAGGGGTCTCAAACTTTCGGTTATTTACAGTTAGGTCCTTGTAGTTTTGTTTCTTTTATTTTATGTACAAACACTTGTGTTTAAAGTTTCCAAATGGACAATAAGGCCCCCTTAACTTCTTTTAACTTTAAGATTTAACTATTTTATAACTTATCCATTATTTATAAGTTTACTCTTATCATTGTTGTTGTTATTATTATTATTATTATTATTATTATTATTATTATTATTATTATTTTATATATTTTTTTATTTAACATTTCAAGCTTGATTTAATGAAATCATTAAACTAAATAAATAAAGGCATAACACGCAAATCATCCATGAGTTTCATAAATGAACACCATGGTCCTTACAAGATTAAACGACATTATCTTTTAATTAACGTAAAATACGAGATGTTAAGTCTCCCCAACTTAAAAGAATTTCGTCCCGAAATTAAGAATAAACTTACATGAGCAAAAGAGTTAAAATGAAAGATAAGTGTACAAACGAACAGTGATTGACGTTTAATTATAGATGAAACGCTTCACTTTATGGAATCTTACAAGATTCTTGACATAATATATGCCAACTTGAACTCTTCCAGTGAAATACGAGACATTTTGAGATGTAAAGTTGGAAAAAGATGACGAGTTACCGTGGTATCTTAGATTAATAAGTCACAACTTCTAGAATATAATTTTGTAGTAAATGATGTCTAGAAATCAATGCGAGACCAACAATGATAAGAAAGGTTAACCGTCGGGATTTAAGAATCCCAGACGCCACTATATGAAATGATCTTAACGCATATCCTGTGAATATGTATTCCTCCTTTGATCAACCATCGGTCTAAGAATAATACGATATGGGAAGATTTTGGGATAAGTTCACGACGATGGTTAGGAACATTGCTAAATGCAAGAAGATGAATCGATCTTCAAAATCAACGATCGATGTTTAACGACATACCACGGTATACGACTATTTGAGATAGATACAAGTCAATTTCTCGGCTCATTATCTCATATGAGTTAATATGAGATTTGACAATCGGTCTCTAATGCACCAATTATCATCATGACCTCTAAGATAAGAAGCATTTCAGTTGAAAGAAAAGTTAAACAGGAGCTCCATAGGATCACGAATGTTAGGTCTTGTCATATGTGAAGGTAAGACACTTGGACACATACCAAGTTACATCTTTTCCTTTATGTCAAACCCATGACTACAAGTTACGGAGGTTTATGAACCATTATATCCATATCGCAATGAGGATAATAACAAGTCTTGTTGATCGAAATCAAATTAACGTTTTAAAGATTTCCAAGGTTAAGGATTCAAAAGCGATTCAAGAAATGACACAAACGATAAGGAATGCATTTGTACCCATGTTTTGTAAGGTAGCAAATTTCTAATACGGTTTGCATACGCAGTTCAACAAACCCATGAACACAGTTGAGAACATTCATATGACTAGAAAGACATAATCACAAGTTGATAATGTCTTTATTTAGCAGAAAGATTATTCAAGAAGACTACCATCACACAATCATGTGTTGATGATATCTCAAAATAAAAGTCGATAAGTAAGGAATAAATGGTTCCATATAGCTGGATCAAATCAAAACATGAGAATAACAGGATAGAAATCGATTTAAGAATTTAAATGCTCCAAGCTTGGAATCAAAATCAAACCAAAGTGATCGGGTCTCTTTTCAAGTTCGGAGATCATGCTTTGGCTTGATAGGTCGAAACACTAACATTGTTTCACCCTTCAAGTTATACATGCTTCTCGCCACTTGATTACAACCTTGATAAGTTGAAGATCAAGAAATGAGAATAGTTATCAAGGTATGGTTTTCACCCCTAACTTGATGGTGTACTCTCAAGGTATGATCACTAACTTACCAATCAAAAAGTTCGATCCCAACTCATTGTTGAGGATCCACAGAAATAAAACGAGGTAACTCACCATTAAGGTAAGGGAAATCACTCCTATCTTAACGGTGAAGTTTTACAAAAACAAAATATAACAAGATGAACTTCATCAAAATCCAGAATTCACTCCTACTTTGATGAGGTCGTCTCATTTGAACAGATACAATTTATAAAAATGATATTATCATCAAGGTATGGAATTCACGCCTATCTTGATGATTGAATTTCATAATAACAAGAAAACAATCGAAGATTTACATTTGTCACCAAAGTACGGGTTTCAATCCTATTTTGGTGAGATCATGTCATTTGTGAAATGCCATTCCAAAGAAAATAATTGAAGTCAATCCTTAGGATAAGGTAATCACCCCAATCCAGAGGATGAAATTTCATAAAAACACACGATTCGAAACCATTTACCGAAACGAATAGAGAATCATCAAAGTAAGGGAATCACTCCTGTTTTGATGAGTTAGAATCATTTAGGAGATACGAATGTTCTTAGTCATATATTGACTTACAAACTCTTGCATCTCCCATGGTGTAAACGGTACGAAGTTTGACATGACAGCGAAAAGAAAAAGAATGTCAATTAGAAATTCAGGAAATTTCAAGTTACATCTGTGTGACAAAAGGAAAATCATACTTACAAAGTTAAGGTCAAAGCTCGAGGTAACAGGATTAGTTATGATGGTGTTCAAATCTTGGATGGTTTAAATCGGGAAGACGAAATCAAGGATAAAAATGATTCAACATCACAATGAGATGTGAACATTCGTTTCACAATCAAAAAGAAATACATGGACTTCTCAAATTATGAGGTCAACCATAACCTTATTGAAGTCACATGTACTTATAAGTGGTAACAAAGTTATAATTAGTTTATTCGATCATTGAGGTGAGTGACCACTTATAATATTTGAGTTAACAAAATTAACATTCAATTAGCAAGTATCCCGAGATGTAGGAATTCCACCTACAACATTGAATGTCTTTAGTTATGGGACACACCCTTAGAAAGAATTTGAAAACCATAAGTAACGATTTAAAGTTTTAAAGATCATTCGGTTTAGATTCCCAATATCTTTGGGTATAACAAGAGTCATGTACACGTTGATCAAGGTATAGAAATAGCTACATAAAACGCCTAACGTGTAACGATGTTTAAACGTAGGAGTTGAAAGGTAAGACGAGTTCAATATCACAGGAACATTATGTATGATAAGAATGAAAAGAAACTAGTTCAAGAAATCAAAGATTTTTAAGATACAAAGAGGATGGTTCCATTTAGTAACGCATTACCATTTGGAATCGTTGACACGTCAAGGTAAATTGACTCACTTGCCTTAGAGACTTGTGTATGTTGACCATAGTTTATCACTCATCCCAGAAATCCCCAGGTAAGCATAACTGGTCTCGCAATGAGATTTATACGATATGCTTGCCTTAGCCCGAAGGCCTTATGCCTGAAAATATGGCTATGACTCATCCCACATCGGTTGGGGAGGCGAACTAAGGTCTCTTTATAAGGGGCTGGATACCTTCCCCATCGTGACGCGTTTAAAGCCTTGAGCCTGTGGGCAAAGAGGACAGTATCACACCGCTGTGCGACTCTGATGTACACTTCGGTGGGTGGTGATGGACACATGCCTGCAAATACTCCCACAAGGGGAGGGCTATTACTCATCTCACCCAAAGTGACGCGTTTTAAATCCGTGAGGCTGCGGCCAAAGCGGACAATATCACGTTGCGGCTCTCGTACACCTTCCTGCGGGGGTGTCACTCCGGCCGCGACTCCGGCGAATCCAAAACCGGCTCGACCTCAAACCGGTTTCAAAAGTTTCGTGAATACAATCCGAACTTGATATGGGTCTTAATTGGATTAAACCTGTGGTTATGAAGTGCATTCAATCCGAGTACATCATGTAACCGACGGGTTCAATCGTAGGGTCTTTCGAACATTAACACCCTATAATAATTCAATTAAACGCGCATAAACGATCATATAACTATCTATAACCTATTCCTAGTTTCAATTTTATCTGAAACATACACGCACATCACATACGATCACCTTCCTCGGTCGCGACTTGCATCTTAATCGAGATCCATGTTCGAAAGACCCTACAATTGAACCCGTCGGCTACATGATGTACTCGGATTGAATGCACTTCATAACCACAGGTTTAATCCAATTAAGACCCATAATCAAGTTCGGATTGTATTCACGAAACTTTTGAAAACCGTTTGAGGTGAAACGGCTTAGGTTCGAGCCGGTTTTGGATTCGCCGGAGTCGCGGCCGGAGTGGCCGGACTCCTTGCCGGAAATGCGGGTTTGAACACGGGGGGGGGGGGGGGGGGGAGGGTCTCAAACTTTCGGTTATTTACAGTTAGGTCCTTGTAGTTTTTTCTTTTATTTTATGTACAAACACTTGTGTTTAAAGTTTCCAAATGGACAATAAGGCCCCCTTAACTTCTTTTAACTTTAAGATTTAACTATTTTATAACTTATCCATTATTTATAAGTTATTACTCTTATCATTATGTTGTTATTATTATTATTATTATTATTATTATTATTATTATTATTATTTATTTATATTATTTTTTATTTAACATTTCAAGCTTGATTTAATGAAATCATTAACTAAATAAATAAAGGCATTAACACGCAAATCATCCATGAGTTTCATAAATGAACACCATGGTCCTTACAAGATTAAACGACATTATCTTTTAATTAACGTAAAATACGAGATGTTACATACACATATACATATATATACATATATATATATATACATATATATATACATATATATATATACATATTATATATACATATATATATATATATTAAATTTGATATGTATGTTACTTAAAGAAGAAAAGCTTTTATGTTTATTTTGATGCTTTGAAGTCTAGATTACTATTTAAATTTTCATACTAGGTGTAGAATTTGGGATGCATTGTACAATTTAATTATTTGCATATTTTAAAGACCTAAAAACAAATCAAGTCAAAATCAAAATCGAACTCGAAAAAGTTGAATCGATAATTCTTGGTATCTTTTGAAGAATAACATTCTATGTAACAATCTTGATAATTTATCCTCATTAATAAACAAATAATTTCACATCATAGTCTTTATTTTTTGCAAGTCTTACAACAAAATAAACTAAAAAAAAGAGTGAGTTGTTTTTCTCTGTGTGATTTGGTCATATATTTCATTTTCATCCGAAAAAGAATTGTTTTGCATTTGGCTTCCTAAGGTTTTAAAAAATTATCATTTTCATCCAAAAATGTTAACCTTGTAATTTAAAATTTTACATGCAAATTGACAAAATTACCATTTAAAATAGAAAACAAAATCACTCAGTTACATAATCATAATCGAGTGAACTTAATCATGATATACGTGAGATGATGCCTAGAGGCTAAAAGGTGATGATCTCTATTATAAAACCCATTCGCAATGGGTTCTTGACCATCACCAGAAACCAGGTCCATCCTCCTCCCCCACCGATAAAGTTGACAATATCATGATTCAGTTATAATGAAAGATCCGACATAAAAAAATGAAATGTCTGATATAAGTTTCGTAATAAAACAATAACACGTGAATAAAATTAACAATAATACGTTGCATAAAATAGGATTTTGTCTTTATACACAAAACTTCATAATCAACCCTTTTATGACAAAAGGTTTAACATTTTAAATTAATAGAGTTAACATTTGGGATGAAAATAACAGCTTTTTAAAACCTTGGGGAGCTAAATGCAAAAAAAAAAATATGTTTTGGATGAAAATAACAAATGTGACTAAACCACAAGAAAGAAAACGATAGTTCACTCAAAAACAAAATACAAACGTATCTAATATTATCTCATTCATATAGTAGGATTTAAAGAGAGTAAGATAAAATTGATGACAAACCTTACCTTATCATAATAGATGGAGAGATCGTTTGTAAAGAACACATAACTAAAAAAATTACACCTTCCTTTTTTCTCTTTTTCAAATTACATAAGATATATATTAGCAACATAAATATGAGGAGAAAACATGTACCACATCACGAACTTTGCTAAACTTGTTAAGAACATATAAAAATTGGTAAGTTCGTTAGTTTAAAGTGATTCAATGGAATTTTAGGTCCGCCCTTGAGCTAACATGGTTCTATGCGGTTAAAACAACAATGAAGGTGATTGTGTATTGGTGCTAAACCAACTTTATCGACTTAATGAGCCTTGTTGTTAAGAAACAAAAATGAGTAACATATATAATGATTAATATTTAATTTTCTTGTAAATTAAGTTCAAATAAAATAATGATTTTTATAAATTATATTGTAATATAGTATTTTACTAATAATTGTAACATGGTTTAGACTATATAGTTATAGATAATAGATAATAGATAATACTAATATACTATGATATTATGATTAGCAAACACACTTGTGTTGGGTCATCAGTAATCTTAAGCCCAAGATAGTTGGATGGTTTGCGACTTTGCGTTGTTTTGCCATTTTGTAAATGGGCCATACACCAAATAATCACCACCTTATAAAGGCATCATGTACAACTCCAATGCATTATGCATGACGCAAAACTTACCTTTGAATTTGACACATGCTTTAGTTTCAAAGTTAAATTATTATTTAATTATTATAACTAATTTAGTATATTTTGTTTTTCTAACTTCATATATATAATGTATTTATGAATTTTAATTTCAAGTACACCGTTGTGAAATGGCTTTTTATGTATGTTTAAACATAAGTTTTGTTCAATACCAATACATGTCACATATAATGTATTATTATTTTTTAAATAAGATGTTTTTAAAAATTATGAATATATCGTTAAAACATGATTATCTCTACGGACATTTTAATCTAATTTACTAAAAATCAAGCCCCGCAACGCGTGGCCAAAACCTATGGTCTAAGTATTATATATTTAGCTTTTTTTAAATATCGTAAATGTTTTATATTCCAAATACCACCGTTACGATATGCTTATTTTTACCTATGTTTCTATATGAATATTATCTGAGCTGGCGCAAAGCGCGAGCAAATACTAGTTTCTTTTTAAAAAATAGAGTAAATATTATAAAAAACCAACATATTTTTAGTTTTTCCTCACAAAAGTCCCTGCATATTTTTTTGTACGTAAAAAACCAATATATTTTCTTTGTCTCATAAAAATCTCTTAATAATTTTTACATATAATAAACATACATTTTGTTTTCTTTACGTAAAACCCCTCAACATAAAAGTCTCTAAACAATTTTCTGCATATAAAAAACCAACATACTTATGTTGAGGGTATCTATGTGAAAAAAAATATTGTTTTTTTATGTACAAAATTGTAAAGAAACTTTTATAAGACAAAACAAAAAATATAGTGGTTTTTACGTGAAAAAAAAGTATACATGGACTTTTATGAGAAAAACTGAAATATGTTGGTTTTCTATGGTATTTGCTTTAAAAAATAATTAATGTGTTGTATATCATAACAAAGTCAACATATATATCTTTTAACGGTAGTATACAAATGTCAAAATATAAAATTAACGGTTATAAAGTTTTAGTTTTTCTATCTCCCAACCATCTTATATCACATATTCAATATCAAAACTTGCCAAAACAAGAAATTACAGGTGAAGAAAAATTGTTTACGCCAGGAGATATCAAAATTACAATTACTGCTAGTCTGCTACATAAAAATGAAAAATGTTTTGAGTTCTTTTTGAAATCATGAATTGACATTTTTAGCGAATTACATCTAAAAATATGAGAGAAGCATGATAAATCAATTATTGGAGGATTTTGTTTGAAACCGAACATCTAGGAAAATTGGGGGAATAAATAAAAAATATTTAAAAAAACAAGAAATTGAATTCAAAATTTCCACTCTATTCAATGATCCAAGGACCACATCTTAATCAAATTTAAAAGATCAAAACCCTAATTATATATGGAATAATTGCACTGCACGCCTAATGGTCCCCCTTAACCCAAAGTTTTGATACTAGCACAAGATCTCTGAATTATATTGAAAAAAAGCTAGTTGCGTAACCTTTATGTCGATAATAATAATAATCTGTTATCTGTTTACAGCTGGACTAGATTTACTTTATATGAAAATGTAAGATCAATGTTGAAAAACCTAATCACATAACCCTTTGTGTATATAATAACAATAAAAATCTGTTATCTGTTACAGCTGGAATAAATGTATTTTATATAAAAAGATAAGCTTTGTTGTAACCTCAACTTTATATGTTTTCGAATTAAAGTTTATATAATTTAGTTATGATATATACCTTCCTAAACCTGATTATTATTGGAAAGTATAGCACTTACAATGAATGTTTGTCACATTGCAAACAATATGAGTAGTATATGAATCATCTAGTTATAACTTCAAGCTTCATGATGTTTGTAACTCAATAGAGGTGTATGAACTTTTTTTTCATGGTTTTGGAACCGGTTACAGGATGTGTAAAAAACCAGTTCGGGCTCGAAACCGGTTACAGAATGGGTCTAACAAAAAAATGATTATGGCTCCGGTTTAGGAACCGGTTTTTTGCACCTCTAGAACTTAACTCCAAACTCTAGATGAATGGGGAACAAGTTGTATGGATTTATACTTCGACGGTACATAAATATTCTTACTTTATGAGATATTTAATGATTGTGATATATCTTAATCAACATACTGGTCCCAAACCATAATGATTTATTAACCAAGGTATCATATTCTTTATTTGTCTAGATTATATACGACAACGTTTTTCTGTAGTATATTGCAAAAATAATTACCTTTTTTAGCAAAGTCAATAACTTTTATTTCAATCAGTGGTTGCCACATATAATACACTGAATATGGTCTCTTTCATTCTATCATTATTATTAATATGAACTCATCTATATACTTAATTAATAACGTAGCATTGCCAAATCAAATCATAAAGGTACCTTGATCATGGTGGCATGTTTATTGGTTAAAAATTATTTATTCTTAATCCTGTGACATATTGACATAATTCTCCTAAAATATATTACCATAAAAGGAATGAGCATTAGTGGAATTAGAACAACCAGAAGTGTGTCCACAAACTCACCTTAGGAGAATATAAAATTTGTAGCCACATGATAGATTATGTTAGTAGCTAAGTTATAAGAATTTAGTATTTTTTTTATAACAATGAAGTTCAAACTCGATTAGAAGTAGTTTTGATCACCTAAAATGAGATTTGTTGTTAAAAAAAAGAGGAAAACATAAAAATGGTCTGTTCACAGATCATATTGTATATTCGTTTTAAATTACGATCCCTCTTTATTATTATTATTTTTTTGCTATAAATACATTTGATAACAACTAAAATATACTACATGTAGTAAAATAGTGAAACTCTTTTTGAGATGGTAGTTACACCAGCACAAGAGATATTCAGTTAGAATCCAACTGTATTGTATTGTGATTGTCAAATAGAACTACTAATATCATATGAAAATCTCCAAGTAAGGGTCTAAGCTTAATTTAGTGACACTAGAACTCAGTTATTCATTTACGCGTTAGTTTACCATATTTTCATATCATAATTTTCAAGCATATATGTGTCAATGTAGCAAAAGATTATTATCTTTAGTTCACTACATCATCGTTTCTTAGATTATGAAAGTTACATTAAAAGTTATTATAACTTTATATAATTCATCTTAACTGTCGTTCATTCATAGTTTTCTGTAACAAAAGGTTAAGTTTTAATTCATCTGACCATGATTTATTAGATTATAATGATTGTTTTTTTAATGTGCAATTCATGATCTAACTAAAAGGGAAAAAAAAACTTGTGATGATACTCTTTTATTACTCATCAACTTTTGTTTTTATAAAAAATAGTAAACTATAACTGTAAGAATGTATTACAAATTTCATAAAAAAAATGCTTCACTGATATTTTGACAAAGAAAATGATTAACCTAGAAAAGTTTTTAACATTACTCAGGGGGTTATTATTTTGCATCTAATATATCCATAAAAGGTTGTGGTTTATAAACAACATAAAATATATATTTTTTAATTTTAATAAACAGTGTGAATTTTTTTATATCAATAAAAACAAATTTCTATGTTTTACATATATTCTATTTTTAAATCATCAAACCTAAACTTTGTACGTTTCAAACCAACAAGCTTTAGTTGTAAAATACAGTTTTGAGTAAATTTTAATTTTCTTCTTTAAGATTTAACAAAAGTAAATATTTTCCTTCAAAGTTTATAAACATTAATTTTCAATCCAAAAGTTTCATCATTTTTTTAATTTTTAAATCAAAAAATTTTATATTTTGAATTCAAGTTAAAATAACTAATAAAACTTTTAAACTGAAACTAAAACAACTTATGAAAATTTTAAAGGTAAATTAATATTTTTAATATTTAGAAAAAAAGATTATGTCCATCAAACTTTAAAAAACAAAATCAAATTAAATCTATATTTTTTTATAAAGTATAGTATTCTCCGAAGGACAAGAAAAAGAAGTCAATAAAAAGAAGAATGTGAAATGTATGGATGGATATGTGGGTGTGAGGGGTAAGGGTGACTTTTGACTTTTGAGAGTGTGAAAATCATAAACTTGAGATGTGTTTTCGATTTTTGATTGGTTGTTTCCCTTTCTTTAGATTCTTCCGTTTATTTCCTTTGTACGAACCACACCATTTTTGAACACCTCTTCTATCGCTCATTTCCTTTTTTGCCCTTTTCTTTTGAATATTATTTGTAACTTTTCTTTTAAGTGGGAAATTTTTATGGGAAAATTACAAATATAACCATTTGATCAAGTAAATTTATAATTTTAACCATTAAAAATAGATTTTATCAATTTATTCAACCAATCAGAGGATGCCACGTGTCTCAATATCGCTGACCAGCGATACAAAAGCATGTTCGTATCGCCCGTAATCAAGTTTTATAAATATTTTTAATTTAATCATTAAATCATGTTTTCTTCAAGTTAGACCATTAGACCATTAAACCATCAAATCAAGTTATAATCGAATTTGGTTATGTC
>CM044008.1:12620547-12635547 GCA_024085815.1 Flaveria linearis | reverse complement strand
CAAATCATATATGTATCTATAAGATATATATATTATGCTATAAGGTTCATGCATAAGCTATAGTCTAGGTCATAATTTCTAATAACCTAAATCCCTATAGTTATGGCTCTGATACCAATCTGTCACACCCCAACCTTGACGGTGGAAACGTCGAGATGTGAGAGTTAAGATCGTTCACAGCCACATAACGCTATTATTAAATCCAAATATATTATTTATAAGTTTCAAATGTAACATTACAAACATAAGTCTCAACAAAGATACATCATAATATAAAAGTTAAATGTGACAAGTTCATCCTTTTATTTCTCTAGGTCCAATCCTAGATGTGATAAGCTTTAAAGTAGTAATTATACTTGAGTATTTCCTGAAAGATGTTAAAAATAAAAAGTCAACAATAATATTGGTGAGAAAGTTTTTATGGGGAGGAAATGTGGATCAACACAAGGTTCATTGGGTTGGGTGGGAGGTGGTTACACGTTCTAAAAAGTTGGGAGGTCTCGGGTTGTAACACCCGTAATTCTTATTAAAAGGAAATAAAAGAATAAAAGAGAAAGAAAAAGGAGAAAAAGGAAGTCAACCCCAAAGTTGAGGGACCAAAGGTGTAAAATGATAAAAATCTTACAAAGTTGGTAAAAAGTTGGTGTAAAAAGGCAGTGTGGTCGCCCATACTCACTGCACAATATCTTTGTTCGATTTTTAGAGAGAGAAAGAAGGCAGAAGCTTCGGGTTTGAGAAGGAAATTCAAGCAAAATTCGAATTCAAGGTAAGAATTCGTGAAGTTTAGTTGTTCTTGGCTAACCTTAGCCTCTGTTATATGCTTACATGTGTTTGTATGTGTTCAAGAGTGTGTTTAGAAGGCTTCTAAGTGTTGGAATCGTTTGAAGAAGCTCGGGTGAAGAGTGTTAAGATTGGAAGCAGCAAAGGTGAGTTCTAGGCCCCCTTTTTACTCGTTTTTAAAATGTTTTGGGGCTGGAAAACGCATGTAAGTATGTTTTATGGATTTGTGTATGAAACCCGTATGTTATGTGTATGCGTATGATTATAGAGTATGTTTTAGGGTGTACATATGCCTATGTTTGTGTTAAGTTTATGCCTGAAATCATATGTACATGCTTAGAAATAGGTATTATGATGTTTGGGGACTGAAATATGACTTAGACACATGAATAGGCTGCTAATACGACTAATCAGACCAAATAATGGTCATATGACTGAACAGTGGTCGTATGACCATTAGAAATTTTCTAAGTGTGTGATTATATGTCTGAACAGTGGTCGTATGACCATTAGGAATTTCCTAAGTATGGGGAATGATACGACCGAACAGTGGTCGTATGACCTATAAAAAATTCCTAAGTCTGGGGATGATACGACTGAACAGTGGTCGTATGACTTAGAAAAATTTTCTAAGTTTAAGGTGAAACGACTGAGAAGGTGATACGACTGAGCAGGGCTCATACGACTGCATAGTGCTCATACGACTGAACACTTAGAATTTTTACAGAAATTTTCTGGAAATCTGATTTTTGGGGTTTTGACTAGAGTTGACTAGGGTTAATAAATGATGATGTTTTATGAATGTAATGATGATAATTGATTAACCCTTATTATTACTGATACTATTATCAGTATTTTATTATTGTTAACAATATTATTATTTAAATATTGTTATGTATGGGATGACATGATGAAGAGTGTTTAGAACCTTACGAAGAAGTATTATCATTAATAAAGTGGAAGATTAATGGTAATAGAAAGTGGAATGTAAATGAATAAACGAAAGTCTTGATTGATAATGGGTGAGCAACTTGGTGTTGCAAAAGCCCGCAGAAGGCTTACAATCTTTGAGATTGATAATGGGTGAGCAACTTGGTGTTGCAAAAGCCCGCAGAAGGCTTACAATCTTTGAGATTGATAATGGGTGAGCAACTTGGTGTTGCAAAAGCCCGCAGAAGGCTTACAATCTTTGAGATTGATAATGGGTGAGCAACTTGGTGTTGCAAAAGCCCGCAGAAGGCTTACAATCTTTGAGATTGATAATGGGTGAGCAACTTGGTGTTGCAAAAGCCCGCAGAAGCCTTGCAATCCTTGAGATTGCTAATGGGTGAGCAACTTGGTGTTGCAAAAGCCCGCAGAAGCCTTGCAATCCTTGAGATTGCTAATGGGTGAGCATCTTGGTGTTGCAAAAGCCCGCAGAAGCCTTGCAATCCTTGAGATTGCTAATGGGTGAGCAACTTGGTGTTGCAAAAGCCCGCAGAAGCCTTGCAATCCTTGAGATTGTTAATGGGTGAGCAACTTGGTGTTGCAAAAGCCCGCAGAAGCCTTGCAATCCTTGAGATTGCTAATGGGTGAGCAACTTGGCGTTGCAAAAGCCCGCAGAAGACTTACAACCTGTGAGGTTGGAAATGGGTGAGTGACTCGGTGTTACAGCAGACCCAAAAGTCTTGAGATCCTTGAGATCGTTAATGGTTGAGCAACTATGTGTTGCAAAAGACCGGGAGAAGAATAATAAAAGTACGAATTGAACGATGGTGAAGATAATAAAAATATACCTATGTGTACGTACGATGTATGATCACCTAAGAAGATGAGGAACGGTTTTGAATGAAAAATAAAGTATTTTAATTATAAAACTAGAACTCACTCAGCAACGCTGACTTTTATGTATTTTCCAGTTGGCAGGTGACAGGTTGCTGAGGATGGCACCCGGGGATGGCTACTTGGCGGGCAAGACTGACATCCATTCACTTTTTGACAATACTGTTGTTTTGTAATTCATTCATCTAACATTTTATGACTTATAAACTAGAACGTATTGCTTAGCAACAGTGTTTAAAATGAATGAATGGATTTTTGTTAAAATTAATTCCGCTGCTTAAATTTATAATAAGTATGTTTTATGCTGTGAATGACCAACTGTGAGGTGCCCGGGAATGGGGCCTTACAAGTTGGTATCAGAGCTAAAGTTTAAGTGAATTGGGTAAATATTTTCAAAATAAACCTAAACTTAGACTGAAAATGGGACAGAAAGTGGGATGTCAGCCCGAGTAGCTACGTGCCATCAGGTATTTCTTTCCTTAAAAGTTAACCGGTATTATGTGCGTGTGCTATTTGATTTATGTGTACTGTTAGATTCAGATGCTAATGTAGTCAGGACAGGTAATTCCAGGGGTATGAAGAGTAAAGTAAGTGGCTAATCACAACTGGCCACTGTAATTAGAAACTTACTATACTTGACATAAACTGAGCTATTTCCTTGAATGATCGTGTTGGTATTTGAATCTTTCAGTGGGTGTCAAAAGATGGCTAGCGGTAGATCTTCTAAGGTTTTGCCAGGTGGGGGTCGTGGTGAACGTGGTGCTGAACCGCGTGTCACGAGAAGCATAGCTAGGGCGGCTGAGATGGCACTAGAAGAGCCTGACGCCCCTTACCTGGAGGGCAGCGATGATGGCACTAGTCTGAGGATCGCCATGAAAGAGGCTGTTGTGGAGGGAGTCCAACAGGCCTTACAGGAAATTCTGCCGTTCATGGTGACCGAGGTAATAAGGGCGGTAAAGGAGACGACTGCTATTGAAGACAGCATGAAGAATAGTGATGACAAGAACTGGCATGGAAAGCGGGTTGGACGTGACAATACCACCCTCAACAAAAAGGTTGCAAGGACGGAGGACCGGCGTACAGCTTCGTCGGGTGCTATGACGAGGAAGTGTGGTGAGTGCGCCAAAGAACACCTTGGCGAATGTAGAGGGGGGACCTATGTCTGTTTCAAATGCGGGAAGCGTGGTCATGTGGCCAGAGAGTGTAGGGTGGTACGGTGCTACAACTGTAGTGGAAGGGGTCACATAAGCAGGGATTGCAAGAAGCCAAGGGCAGAGGGCGCAGGGTCTTCACGACAATGCCTAAGCAGGCTGGGACAGGCCCCGATAAAGTGACAGGTATATGTCTAGTAAATCACACTCTATCTTCCGTGTTGTTTGATTTCAGAGCTAGAAAGAGTTTTGTTTCTATTGTTTTCTATGCTAAGTTGCTAACTAGGAGTAGAAGTATTGGTAAGCTCTTTGGTATAGAAACCGCCATAGGTAAGTCTTTTAGGATTTCCGAAACGATAGGAGACTGCACCATCGAATTAGAAGGTCATAGATTTGCTGCCAAATTACATGTGATATCCCTAGGTAGAGTTGATGTAATACTAGGGATGGATTGGTTAGCAACCTATGAAGCGAGTATAGTGTGTCATAAGAAAATGATTAGACTGACGGCGCCTGACGGAAGTCCGGTGACAATATATGGCGATCGGGTTACTACGATTCCGAAGGTGATTTCGATGGCGGTGGCGGGAAAGTGCATGAGGCGTGGATGTAATGCTTATTTGGCCTACGTAAAAGATGGGGACACATCAACACCCCAATTGTTCGATGTACCGATTGGCTCCGACGGAGATGAAGGAGTTGATGGAGCAGCTGCAAGAGTTGTTTGACAAGGGCTTTATTAGACCGAGTATCTCTCCTTGGGGTGCTCCGGCCTTATTTGTTAAGAAGAAGGACGGTAGCATGAGAATGTGTATAGACTACCGTGAATTGAACAAGTTGACAATAAAGAATCGGTATCCGTTACTGAGAATCGATGACTTGTTCGACCAGCTCCAGGGTGCCAGTTGGTTTTCGAGGATAGACCTTCGATCTTGCTACCACCAGTTGAAGGTGAAGGAGCAAGACATTCCTAAAACAGCTTTCCGTACGCGTTATGGACACTATGAGTTTCTCGTTATGTCATTTGGTCTAACTAACGCGCTAGCTGCTTTTATGGATTTGATGAACCGAGTGTGTCGACCGATGTTAGATAAATCAGTGATTGTGTTCATCGATGATATCCTGATTTATTCGAGAAGCAAAGAAGAGCATGCCGGTCACATTCGGGAAGTATTGGAGACTTTGAGAAAGGAGAAACTATATGTTAAGTTCTCCAAATGTGCCTTCTGGCTACGTGAAGTACAATTTTTGGGTCACGTGGTAAATGCAGAAGGGATCATGGTGGACCCAGCAAAGGTTGAGGCTGTGATGCAATGGAAATCACCAAAAACGCCATCCAAGATTCGTGGCTTCTTGGGATTGGCGGGCTATTACAGGAGATTTATTCAAGACTTCTCCAAGATAGCCTCACCTTTGACAAAATTGACCTGAAAGGACGTGAAATTCATGTGGGGTCGAGAGCAGGAGACTGCCTTTGAGGATTTGAAGACAAGACTAACACAAGCTCCTGTTTTGACTTTGCCCGAGGGAAATGAAGACTTAGTGGTCTATTCGGATGCCTCTTATTCTGGGCTAGGTTGTGTGTTGATGCAACGTGGAAAGGTGATAGCCTATGCATCTCGACAGCTGAAGACCCACGAGGTCAACTATCCCACACACGATCTGGAATTAGCTGCGGTGGTCTTCGCGTTGAAGATTTGGTGGCACTATCTATACGGAACAAAGTGCACCATCTTCACGACCACAAAAGCTTGAAGTACTTCTTCGAGCAGAAGGATCTGAACATGAGGCAGAGGCGATGGTTGGAACTAATAAAGGATTACGATTGCGAAATCCATTACCATCCGGGCAAAGCCAACGTGGTGGCAGACGCCCTTAGCCGAAAGGAAAGGCCCGAGCCGATCCGGGTAAAGGCCTATCAACTAATTATGACCTCTGATGTGATGACTTAGGTTAAGGAGTTTCAAGATGAGGCTTTGAAAGAAGATCGTCTTAACTCCGAAAGGATGAGAGGTCTAGTTACGGAACTGGGCGAGAACACTCTTGGTGTTAAGACCCGATTTGGGCGAATGTGGATTCCCCGATACGGGGATCTACGTGAAAAGATCATGGATGAGGCCCATAAGACTCGATACTCCATTCACCCCGGTGCTACCAAAATGTACCACGATATGAAGAAGGATTACTGGTGGCCGGGTATGAAACGTGACGTAGTAGAGTACGTGAGTAAATGCCTAACTTGCTTACAAGTAAAGGCAGAACACCAGAAGCCTTACGGGAAGATCCAACCGTTGGATATACCCGAATGGAAGTGGGAGCACATCACCATGGACTTCATCATGAAGTTACCACGTACCCCTAAAGGGTATGATGCTATATGGGTGATAGTTGACCGCTTGACGAAGAGTGCCCACTTCCTACCGATCCGCGAAACGTACTCATCTGAAAGATTGGCGGATCTGTTCATCAAGGAAATTGTAGCTCGTCATGGTGTGCCGGTGTCTATTGTGTCTGATCGCGACACCCGGTTTACCTCCAAGTTTTGGAAGAGATTTCATGATGCAATGGGGACGAGACTACACATTAGTACAGCATATCACCCTCAGACAGACGGTCAGTCTGAGAGGACGATCCAAACACTCGAAGACATGCTTCGGGCATGCGTGATCGATTTTGGAGGAAGTTGGGATGATCACTTGCCGCTAGCAGAATTCTCGTACAACAATAGCTATCATGCCAGTATTGGCATGCCACCCTACGAGATGCTATACGGTAGGAGATGTAGGACGCCCGTATGTTGGGGAGACATTGGGCAGAAAGAACTGGGAGGTGTTGGGGTGATTGAAGCAACGACTGAGAAATTAGAAAAGATCAAAGCCTTCATGAAGGCGGCGAAAGATAGACAAAAGTCGTATGCTGACAAGAGGCGAAGACCGATAGAGTTCAAGGTTGGTGACCGAGTCATGTTGAAGGTCTCGCCCTGGAAGGGAATCATTAGATTCAGGAAACGAGGTAAGCTAAGCCCGAGATATATAGGACCTTTCCGAATTGTCACACGAGTAGGAGAGGTGGCCTATCGACTTGAGCTGCCAGATAAGTTAAGTGGAATTCATCCCACATTCCATGTATCTCATCTGAGGAAGTGCTTAGCTGATGAAGATACGATTGTTCCACTGGAGGATATTGAAGTAGACGAACGACTCAATTACGTGGAGCAACCAGTGGCAATCATTGATCGTAAAGAAAAGAGGTTGAGGAATAAAGTGGTTCCTCTTGTGCGTGTACAGTGGAAGCACAGGAAAGGATCCGAGTCTACGTGGGAGACTGAAGAGGAGATGAGGCAACATTACCCACATCTGTTTGAGGAATAACAGGTTTCGGGGACGAAACCTATATAAGGGGGGTGGACTTGTAACACCCGTAATTCTTATTAAAAGGAAATAAAAGAATAAAAGAGAAAGAAAAAGGAGAAAAAGGAAGTCAACCCCAAAGTTGAGGGACCAAAGGTGTAAAATGATAAAAATCTTACAAAGTTGGTAAAAAGTTGGTGTAAAAAGGCAGTGTGGTCGCCCATACTCACTGCACAATATCTTTGTTCGATTTTTAGAGAGAGAAAGAAGGCAGAAGCTTCGGGTTTGAGAAGGAAATTCAAGCAAAATTCGAATTCAAGGTAAGAATTCGTGAAGTTTAGTTGTTCTTGGCTAACCTTAGCCTTGGTTATATGCTTACATGTGTTTGTATGTGTTCAAGAGTGTGTTTAGAAGGCTTCTAAGTGTTGGAATCGTTTGAAGAAGCTCGGGTGAAGAGTGTTAAGATTGGAAGCAGCAAAGGTGAGTTCTAGGCCCCCTTTTACTCGTTTTTAAAATGTTTTGGGGCTGGAAAACGCATGTAAGTATGTTTTATGGATTTGTGTATGAAACCCGTATGTTATGTGTATGCGTATGATTATAGAGTATGTTTTAGGGTGTACATATGCCTATGTTTGTGTTAAGTTTATGCCTGAAATCATATGTACATGCTTAGAAATAGGTATTATGATGTTTGGGGACTGAAATATGACTTAGACACATGAATAGGCTGCTAATACGACTAATCAGACCAAATAATGGTCATATGACTGAACAGTGGTCGTATGACCATTAGAAATTTTCTAAGTGTGTGATTATATGTCTGAACAGTGGTCGTATGACCATTAGGAATTTCCTAAGTATGGGGAATGATACGACCGAACAGTGGTCGTATGACCTATAAAAAATTCCTAAGTCTGGGGATGATACGACTGAACAGTGGTCGTATGACTTAGAAAAATTTTCTAAGTTTAAGGTGAAACGACTGAGAAGGTGATACGACTGAGCAGGGCTCATACGACTGCATAGTGCTCATACGACTGAACACTTAGAATTTTTACAGAAATTTTCTGGAAATCTGATTTTTGGGGTTTTGACTAGAGTTGACTAGGGTTAATAAATGATGATGTTTTATGAATGTAATGATGATAATTGATTAACCCTTATTATTACTGATACTATTATCAGTATTTTATTATTGTTAACAATATTATTATTTAAATATTGTTATGTATGGGATGACATGATGAAGAGTGTTTAGAACCTTACGAAGAAGTATTATCATTAATAAAGTGGAAGATTAATGGTAATAGAAAGTGGAATGTAAATGAATAAACGAAAGTCTTGATTGATAATGGGTGAGCAACTTGGTGTTGCAAAAGCCCGCAGAAGGCTTACAATCTTTGAGATTGATAATGGGTGAGCAACTTGGTGTTGCAAAAGCCCGCAGAAGGCTTACAATCTTTGAGATTGATAATGGGTGAGCAACTTGGTGTTGCAAAAGCCCGCAGAAGGCTTACAATCTTTGAGATTGATAATGGGTGAGCAACTTGGTGTTGCAAAAGCCCACAGAAGGCTTACAATCTTTGAGATTGATAATGGGTGAGCAACTTGGTGTTGCAAAAGCCCACAGAAGCCTTGCAATCCTTGAGATTGCTAATGGGTGAGCAACTTAGTGTTGCAAAAGCCCGCAGAAGCCTTGCAATCCTTGAGATTGCTAATGGGTGAGCATCTTGGTGTTGCAAAAGCCCGCAGAAGCCTTGCAATCCTTGAGATTGCTAATGGGTGAGCAACTTGGTGTTGCAAAAGCCCGCAGAAGCCTTGCAATCCTTGAGATTGTTAATGGGTGAGCAACTTGGTGTTGCAAAAGCCCGCAGAAGCCTTGCAATCCTTGAGATTGCTAATGGGTGAGCAACTTGGCGTTGCAAAAGCCCGCAGAAGACTTACAACCTGTGAGGTTGGAAATGGGTGAGTGACTCGGTGTTACAGCAGACCCAAAAGTCTTGAGATCCTTGAGATCGTTAATGGTTGAGCAACTATGTGTTGCAAAAGACCGGGAGAAGAATAATAAAAGTACGAATTGAACGATGGTGAAGATAATAAAAATATACCTATGTGTACGTACGATGTATGATCACCTAAGAAGATGAGGAACGGTTTTGAATGAAAAATAAAGTATTTTAATTATAAAACTAGAACTCACTCAGCAACGCTGACTTTTATGTATTTTCCAGTTGGCAGGTGACAGGTTGCTGAGGATGGCACCCGGGGATGGCTACTTGGCGGGCAAGACTGACATCCATTCACTTTTTGACAAACTGTTGTTTTGTAATTCATTCATCTAACATTTTGTGACTTATAAACTAGAACGTATTGCTTAGCAACAGTGTTTAAAATGAATGAATGGATTTTTGTTAAAATTAATTCCGCTGCTTAAATTTATAATAAGTATGTTTTATGCTGTGAATGACCAACTGTGAGTTGCCCGGGAATGGGGCCTTACACGGGTTGACCAAGTTGGATGTTAGTAATAACGCTCTTTTATTGAAATGGATTTGGCGGTATAGAACGGAAAGGTTGGCGTTGTGGAGGCAAGTGATAGATACTATTCATGGGTCGAGACGAAGATGGCTCACGGTTCCCTACAACAAAACTGTGCTTGGGGTATGGGGTAAAATAGTATCTAGTGGGGATCATATTATTATTAACGGCTCGTCTTTTAGTAGCTTGCTCCAAGGCCGGGTTGGAAATGGAAAGGAGATTAAATTCTGGATTGACTCGTGGTTCAACCGGGTTCCTTTAAAGAGTCTTTATCCGGCATTATTCCGTCTTGATAAAAACAAGTGGTGTGTTGTAGCGGATAGAGTTAATCCTAACGGGAGATCGGAATCATGGCTTGGGATTGGAAGAGGTACCCAATTACGGACCAAGAAACTTCAGAGCTGATCGAATGCACTTGGCGGGTTGCTGACACTGTATTGAACGCCTGCCCGGACATGTGGATATGGAATGCTAAATATGGAATGCTAACATGCTGCAGAATTTATCGGTTCAGGATACTAAACAATGGGTCAATGATTCGGGTAGTATGGAGTCGTCTAATGATTCGCAATGGGTGAGATGGATTCCAGCCAAATGTAATCTATTCTTTTGGAGAGCTGGTTTAAATCGGCTTCTGACAATAGAGGTTCTTCGTTGTAGGAATATTATCGTGGGGACTGCTGGTTGTGTGCTATGCGATGGGCCGGTAGAGTCGATTGATCATCTTGCTGCTGAATGCTTGTTTTCAAACGGTGTGTGGAGTGGTATCGCTAGGTGGTGTCATATTCCACCGATCTTTCTGTTTTTGGTTCAAGACGTTTATGCTATTGCGGAGAATTCCGGTTATTCTCAGCCGAAGAGAGATATTCTTCGAGGCATTCTGGTGATTACGTTATGGAGGATTTGGAAGGATAGGAACGAGAAAATATTCAAGAAGACGAATGTGTTTGTTACTCAACTTATTACGGATGTGAAGGCTCTAAGTTTTCTGTGGTTTAATAGTCGTTGTAAGGGTAATGAAGTTAAATGGGAGGGTTGGCGTTCTTTTAATTTTGACGTTATGCAAGTGATTGGTTGGGTGGCCATCTCTGCCTTGGAGATTGGCTGGCTTTGTTTAATAAAGGTTGCTTTCCAAAAAAAAAACAATAATGTTGGTGAGATTTCCATAGTTTTCAATACATAAGTATATAAAAGATGGCAATTCATGTTGTAAGTTAGAGAACAAAGTAACTAGGGATGTAAGACAGAATGCACAATCAAACCTTGACAGATTTTTACAAGACTCAAATGTTTACAAGTATATACGATTAGCTAAGTGTACTTGGATTAACCAAGCAGGCTTGTCAGGCCCATAGATCTATGATGTCGCCAGACTAGCAATAGTTAATAATTATATATATAATCGACATTACATGGTAGCTACAAAGATCAACTAACCACAACATACAAGTGAATTGCCATAAGTTTACAAGAATCAAACGTTTTACAAGTGCAATGGTTATAATGTAACATGTTTCACCCCAAAGTGTGAAAATATGAAAAGGGGTATAGAAATACTCACCTGACGTATATGAGGGTGCCCGGGTTCGAACCCGGGACCTCAAAGTTGGAATGCAAGCGTCTAACCAGTGAACCAGTGTAACATCTTGTATTTTTAGGCTAACTAAAAGTTAGCTTCGTTAAATTCTTGTAAGGACTTTTGTTGCCAATCATAAAACTCATGTGTTACTTATGTTTATTTTCTTTATTTTGTCTTTAATCCTTTAATTTGAGTGTTAATAATGTTAATTATTGCAAAAAAATATATATATAAAAATAATAATAATAATAATAGTAATAATAATAGTAGTAGTAATAATAATAATAATAATAATAATAATAATAATAATAGTAATAACTCATAATTAATTATTAAAGTTATAAATTAGTTAAATCTTAAAGTTAAATTAAGTCCAGGGGCTTATTTGTAATTCTAGAAAATTTAAAGTTTTGTGTATGAAATAGAAAGAAACAAAACCACAGGGACTGGAACTGTAATTTATCAAAACCCAATCCCCTACCCACTTTCTCTCTACCCGTGTTTCCAGTCGCGGTCGGCCAAGCCCGGCGCGACGCTGGCGAGCTTCAAAACGCCAAAACCCCTCGGTTTCGAAGCCCAAAACCGTTTCAAATCGTTACGTGTGCGTAATTCTAACCTTAATGCATCTAATAATTGAGGATTAAACGTCGAATACCACCGAATCGAGTGTATAACCATAGAACCTTTAATCATATAGCCGTTTGAGCATTAAACGTTAGTAATAACTCAATTAACCGCAAATGAACGATCGTTTAACTATCCATAATCTATTCTCAGTTCCAATTGCATCTGAAACAAACACACACATTAATCCGATCAACACTTTCATCGCAAACCTGCAAATACTCGAACTTCATCATCTGACATCAAGTGATGAAATTGATAAGGGGCTTTGAATCAAGAACATTATCCAAAGCCATCCACCGTTTAATTTGATTATCATCGTCAATTGCTCTTCAATCGTACTCAACTCGACCTCGGCTTGTTCTTCATCTGTTCTTAACATCAAATCAAAACAAATCAGGTAATTAAAACCACCTACACACACGGTTTCATGTGGGCAATGAAAGCCCTAAATTCGATTTCATAAACAACATCAATTTGATGTTCAATTTGGGTTAAAATCAAACTAGGGTTCATGGGTTTTGGGGGTGGTTTGTATCAAAGGCTTTTAAGATTTAAATACCAAGTTAAACCGCGGCCACGACCTTGGTTTACTGGTTCTGCACTCTCATTCCACACTAGAGGTCCCGAGTTCGAACCCAGGCAACCTCACAAATTTTTTTAAGGCTTTTGGCTTATAAAAAAACTGTAGAAAAATTTCTAAAAATTATAGAAACAAGTTTTATAAAGTTTCTTTAGTTTAGAAGTTAATTAATTATTTTCTGTAAAATTATTCTTGTAAAACCTTTGTTGTTTTATTATAAAATTTATTTACAAATGTTATAATTAAATATATTTATTTACAAAAAAATGATTTAAAAACTTATTGAATTTTTAAGACACCATATTATTTTCTGTAAATTTATTTAATAAAATGTTGGACCGAAAGAACCAATGAGCCAAGATCAGGAAAACCTCTAAGTCCCACATGACATCACAACAACTGCTGAAGGCTTCATCAGCAATTTGACAAAGACTGAAGACAAAACATCTGAAGATCAAAGTCTGAAGACCAAGTGCTGAAGCTTCAGAGTTTAGATAAATAATATATTTAGTTTATTTTCTTATAAAATAGACTTTAAATGGTGGTTTAAACCACTAAAATATTTGTTCAACAAGATCTATATATATATATTTATAAATGATGATTATTATAAAAGTTTTGTAAGCTTATTTCAACTTATAACTAAATTTCATTACAAATAATTTTTCCTCTGTATTTCCATATACAAAAAAAAGTTGTACAATTAGTATGTTTTATTTGCTTTTTATTAAAACACATAAGTGGTAAATTCCACCTTAAAATATTTAACATACTTATAAAAATACTCAAATTCCACTTAAAACCCTAGTCCTCGTTAAATCGTTAAACTCATCATTGGACTTAAATCTGTAAATATATATATGATTATGTACATTGTGAAGGACTACGTTGAAACGACGCTTGTTATTACTTTCTTATTAATCATCCAATATATACTTATTTGATCATGTGAGTATTTCTATACTCATTTTATTGTTTTTACACTTTGGGGTGAAACATGTTATATTATAAACATTGCACTTGTAATCACGTTTGATTCTTGTAAACTTATGGCATTTCACCTGTATGTTGTGGTTAGTTGACCTTTGTAGCTACTATGTAATGTCGAATATATGTACAATCATTAACTATTGCTAGTCTGGCAACGTCATAGATCTATGGGCCTGACAAGCCTGCTTGGTTGATTTAAGTACACTTAGCTAATCGTATATACTTGTAAACGTTTGAAACTTGTAAAACTTTATCAAGGTTTGATTGTGCATTCTGTCTTACATCCATAGTTACTTTGTTCTCTAACTTACAACATGAATTGCCATCTTTTATATACTTATGTATTGAAAACTATGGAAATCTCACCAACGTTATTGTTGACATTTTATTTTTAACATGTTTCAGGAAATGCTCAAGTTTGATTGGCATCTTGAAGTGCTTTCACATCTAGGAATGGACCTAGTTAAATAAATAAAATAAACTGGCTTGTTACATCTTATGTTATGTTATTTACTTTCTTTGAGACTTATGTTTGTAATGGTACAATTAGCACTTATGATTAATATATATTTGAGTTATTAATAGCGTTATGTGGCTGTGAACGATCTTAACCCTCACACCTCGACGTTTCCGCCGTCAAGGTTGGGGTGTGACAACCAGGGTCGTGGCATTGATTTCACTTGGTTTTTAAATCTTTTAAACACAAACAACAAACAAACCCAAATTCCTATGAACCCAAAAACTGAAATCGAACCAACTGAGCCACTAATCGATGATCATAACCAAATTAACCATGGGGCTTTATTCCCCATGCTTATATGATCATAAACATGTATTTAACTTACTTGATTACAACCGAACAGAGGTGATTAGACTCGGTTAAGCCCCAGTTCTCTCCGTGACGAACAGAGAGTTCGAATTCGATTCTTTAGTGGATTTTCCAAGCAATTGAGGGTATTCAGAGGTTAAAGGGATCAAATGGAATGATTCCCCTCTGTTATATAGTCCCAATTTGTACGTTAAGGTGCCGAACAAGTTTCAATTTTTATTCGATCAATTCGGTTACAATTAGGTGTTTAATTGATGGTTAAACTCGAATTAAACTATGCATTCATCTTTGTAGTGATTACATGAACGTTTCAAAGTCTTTAACTGCACAAATGGTTAGTTTATTAAGAAGAACCGAATTGGAGTTCGAAAGGGGGTGTTCGGTTTCGAGTTCGAGTGTTAAGGTCGAGTTTAAAGTTCAGTTAATTCATTTATTCTTGTTGGAAACTGATTCACGAACATTTTGTGGTGTTTCGGGGTCAAAATCGCGACCAAAATCGGTGTTTGAGGGGTGGCCGGAGGGCCGCCGGCGGTGGCCGGAGTGCCCAACGGAAAAATGAGGAAGGGGAAAAGGGGCAGGGGTTGGGTTTGTAAATTTATAATTTACACATTGGTCCCTTATACTTTGAATTGTTATTATTTTACGTATAAACTTCCTTTTAAAGTTTATAAAATAACAATAAGGCCCCCTCAACTTGAAGATTTAAACTTTAATCTAACTTGTTAATTATTCAAGTTTTATTTTTATCATTATCA
>CM044008.1:12448047-12618047 GCA_024085815.1 Flaveria linearis | reverse complement strand
TCTACATCCACTCAAGCTATCTGCAACTCGAAATTCAATCTAAACACACACACACATCGATTACAGATTAAGCTCAAGCCGAGACCTAACTCGAACTCAAACCCATCGAATACACAATATCATCAGGTAATTGATACCTCTATGAACTCGTTTTCACTTGGGGATTAAAAGCCCCAAGGTTAATTTCATTTAAACAATCGATCTGAGGTTCAATTTAGATCTGATCGAATTAGGGTTCATATTGAATTGGGGGAAACTCTTTGAATCTGTTTAAAAGGTTTAAAAACAGAGTTATAACGCGGCAGTATGTCTTGGTTCACCGGTTAGTTACATGCAAGCAAGTCCAGGAGGTCCCGGGTTCGACCCGGGCACCCCCCTTATTTTTTTTATTGGCTTTTTAAGCCTTTAAAAATCATAAAAAAATTCTAAAAATTATAAAAAATTAATTTTATAAACTCTAATTATTTTAAAAGTTATCCAATAATTTTCTGTAAAATTATTTCTTTGAAAACACTTTAATTTTTATATAAAATATCAAATAACAAATAATATAATTGGTTTATTTTTATAAAAATAAACTTTAAATAGTTGAAATCACTACGTTATTATTAGTCATTTCGTTATCTTTAATTATGTCAATTATGAAATTTTATTTACATTTTATAAATTTAATTATTTTATAAGAATTTAATTTCTTATAAATTATTATAAAATGGATTAATTAAGCTTTCTTTTATCAAAATATATATGATTTTGATAACTAATTATATTTATAGAAACCCCAAATTCCACCTAAAACCTTAGTTCCGTTAAAAACGTTAAGCTTAATATAATTAAACTTAAATCTCGTCAATAAATATATATTATTAGGTACCTCGTGAAGGTTTACATTGGAACGTCGTCTATTATCCTTATTAGTCGTCATTCATATACTTAATCGCCAAGTGAGTATTTCTATACCCATTTTATCGTTTTTACACTTTTGGGGGAAACATGTTACCGTATAAACGTTGCACTTGTAGACACGTTTGATTCTTGTAAACCTATGGCAATTTACTTTATGTGTTGTGATTAGTTGAATCTTGTAGCTACCATGTAATGTCGAATACATGTACAATCATTAACTATTGCTAGCCTGGCGACGTCATAGATCTATGGGCCTGACAAGCCTGCTTGGTTGATCCAAGTACACTTAGCTAATCGTATATACTTGTAAACGTTTGAGAACTTGTAAAACTTTGTCAAGGTTTGATTGTGCATTCTGTCTTACATCCCTAGTTACCTTGTTCTCTAATTTACAACATGAATTGCCATCTTTTATATACTTATGTATTCAAAACTATAGAATGCTCACCAACATTTTTATGTTGACCTTTTATTTTTAACATGTTTCAGGCAATAGCGTTATGTGGCTGTGAACAATCGTAATTCTCACGCCTTGACGATTCCGCCGTCAAGGTTGGGGTGTGACAGATTGGTATCAGAGCCCATAACTATAGGGATTTAGGTTATTGGAAATGGTGACCTAGACTATAGCGTATGCATGAACCTTATAGTATTATACTTTTATCTTGTAAATTACATGGTTTGCATGCTACATAATGCTATGCCTTTTGTGCAACTTGATGCCTTAGCATAGGATTGCCTTAGGTATGCTTAAACTTAGTTACTTGTCTCCCTAAACTTATCTTTGACTCTCCCCGAACATAAAACCTCTCAATCTTATTCTTGACGACACGTGGAATCGTATACTATTACTTATGATCTGGATCCTTAGACTCTATGTCTAATCTATATCAATCTCATCAAGGTTTTTGTTGGATCTAGATTGTATAGGGCTAGATCATTTTTGTATAGGCTTAGTACTTGAAAATCAAGTCTTGTAATTAATACTTGTAACAGTAAAAATATATATATATGTGCTTTGAATCTATAGGATAACCCCATATATATGTGTGTTGATTTGTGACTTGACAGGAAAAACAATATACTTGGATGGATTCATGGAATTGACCAAGTGTATGAAACATCTACGGATGAACAATTTTGTTAATCCGTAGATATGTTTCTTACAAGACCAAATGACCAAGTACATGTTCCTGCGGATGATCAAGTACCATGAAGTGAAGACTCCTACGGAAGAAGAATTTCCTACGGAAGAACAACTTTGCTACGGAAGACTAAATCATCTACGGAAGAACAAATGTTCTGCGGACGAGAAGATTACTGCGGAAAAACATTATACTTGTGCGATTGTAAATACCAAGAAGTCAAACAAGTCAACTCAATCAATAACAAATCCCGAGAGATCCGGTGTTTCCTTAACTGACTCAAATCATCTATAAATATGAGTCCTAGGTTTCACATCTCGGGAGAACACAATCAATCAGTATTACGGCTGTCAAGAGTTTATTGTGCAACCCTAGCTGCCGTCACATCAACATCAAACATCATTCGATTCACAGAATTCGATTGTTCATAGTTATTCATTATTCTTTTGTAATCATTACATTATAGTTAATGAAATACATTTGAATTATTATTGATTTCGTATTTATTGTGTTTCTGTGATTGTGTTCATCATTAATCATTAAAAACAATTAAACGTCAATTAGTGATAATTCCGCGATCATTAAATTGATTTATTTTAATACTGATAATTCCTGAATTGCGATCCTTGGATTCACAGGTGGTATCAGAGCATTGGTGCTCATTGATTTAGATCAATTGATCTATCAGTATTAAAATTGTTTAATTGATTTTCAAACAATTCAATCAACGACTGATCTTTCAGCAAGCACTCTCTCATTGCTTGTTTGATTTAGATCTATATTCAAATCAATTGAATACTAGATCTGCGTCTCTGATAGATCTGTCAATTTTCGCTTTTAAGTGTTTATTCATTCGTTTGCATTAAACATGAGTACTTTTGGTGGAGGATCTTATCAACCGCCAAAGTTGGAAACGAAAGCTGATTTTAAATCCTGGAAGATCAAGTTCAGGAATCATGTGAACTACACAGATTCTGACTTGTGGGAGTCCATCACTCAAGGTCCTTATATTCCACCCACTCTTGGGCCGGATTATAATGACAAAAATCAGCCAATCAGCACTAAGGATTTGCCACCTGATGATGTCAAGAAGGTCAAAGTCGATATTAAAGCATACAGCTTGCTTAGTATGGCTTTGCCTGAAGAAATCTTGATCAGGTGCGAGAACTATAAAACAGCAAATTCCCTGTGGAAGATACTTCACACTCTCTGTGAAGGGAGTGATGAGATCAGAAGCATAAGGAAAGACACCCTTAGATCACAATATGAAACTTTTCATCATATTGAGGGTGAGTCAATTCCTCAGCAACTCCATAGATTTATGCAACTTGTTACTGAATTGCGATCCTTGGATTCACAGTTTTGATTTCATGAACCAAAGAAATTTGTGTGATACATAGACACCTATATTCTGGATTTCCTGGCAAAAGGCCTTCGGGCTAAGGCAAGCATATCGTATAAATCTCATTGTGAGACCAGTTATGCTTACCTGGGGATTTCTGGGATGAGTGATAAACTATGGTCAATACACAAGTCTCTAACGCAAATGGGTCAATTTACCTTGACGTGTCAACGATTCCAAATGGTAATGCGTTACCAAATGGAACCATCCTTTTGTATCTTAAAAATCCTTGAATCCTTGAACTGGTTTATCATCAAAGTTTAAATACTTTCTCATTCTTAACCTAAATAATATTCCTGTTAATATTAAACCCATCCTACAATTCAACTCTTACGTGTAACGTGTAACGTGTAATAGTATCGAACCCAGCGTTTCATGTAACTATTTCTATACCTCGACCAACGTGAACATGACTCTTAATATACCCAAAGATATTGGGAATCTAAACCGTATGGTCTTTAAAACTTTAAACCGTTACTTATGGTTCTTAAATCCTTTTAAGGAGGTGACCTATAACTAAGAACATGCAATGCTGTAGATGAAATTCCTACATCTTGGGATACTTTGTCTAGGCAAAGTGTAAATGGTGATCTGATTCAATCATTGAATCCGTTACTTGACTCGAAACTCTTGTGATAATTAATCACTTAAAAGTACGCGTGTTTTCAAATAAGTTATTGCTGACCTCATATCTTGAGAAGTCCATGTATTTCCTTCGATTGTGAATCGAATGTTCACATCCCATTGTGATGTCGAATCATTTTATCCTTGATTTCGTTTTCCCGATTTAAATTGTCCAAGATTTGAACACCATCATAACAAATCCTGTTACCTCGAACTGTGACCTAGAATTTTGTAAGTATGTTTCCTTTTTGGTTACATTGATGAAATTTGAAATTTCCTAAATTTCTAAGTGATATTCTTTTCCTTTCGTTGTTAAGTCGAACCTTGAACCGTCCGCACCATGGGAGATATAAGGGTTTGTAAGTCAATCTAGACTAAGAACACTCGTACCTCTTAAACAATTCTAACTCATCAAAACAGGGGTGATTCCCTTACTTTGATGATTCTCTATTCGTTTCGATAAATGGTTTCCAATTGTGTGTATTATGAAATTTCATCCTCTGGATTAGGGCAAATTCCTCATCCTAAGGATTGACTTCAATTATTCTCATTAGAACTTACACTTCACAAATGACATGATCTCACCAAAATAGGATTGAAACCCGTACTTTGGTGACAAATGTTAATCTTTGATTGTTTTCTTGTTATTATGAAGCTCAATCATCAAGATAGGCGTGAATTCCATACCTTGATGATAATTTCATTTTTATGGAATGTATTCTCTCAAATGAAACGATCTCATCAAAGTAGAAGTGAATTCTGGATTTTGATGAAGAAGTTCATCCTGTTATATTTTGTTTTTGCAAAACTTCATCGTTAAGATAGGAGTGATTTCCCTTACCTTAATGGTGAGTTACCTCGTCTTATTTCTATGGATCCTTAACAATGAGTTGGGATCGAACTTTTTGATTGGTAAGTTAATGGTCATATCTTGGGAACACACCATCAAGTTAGGAGTGAAAACCACACCTTGATGACTACTCTCATTTCTTGATCTTCAACTTACCATGGTTGTAACCAAATGACGAGAAGCATGTAGTAACTTGACGGGTGAAATAATGTTAGTGTTTCGACCTATCAAGCCAAAGCATGATTTCATAACTTGAAAAGGGACCCGATCGTATTATATTGATTTTGACTCCAAGTTTAGAGCATTTAAATTCTTAAATCGATTTCTTTTATCTTCATGTTTTGACTCGATCTAGCTATGTCAGACCATTTATTCCTTACTTATCAACTTTCATTTTAAGATATCATCGACACCTGATTACGTGATGGTGGTTTTCCTAAACAATCCTTTGTCAAATAAAGATATTATCGAATACCTCTCTTATTGTTTGATGAATTACGTATGCGATCTGCATTTGGAAATTTGTTACCTTGCAAAACATGGTTACAAATACCTTTCTTATTGTTTGCGTCATTTCTTGAATCGTTTTTAAATCTTTAACCTTGAAAATCATTGAAATTCCAACTTGGTTTTGAACAACAAGACTTGTTATTATCCTCACTGCGATGTGGATATAATGATTCATAAACCTTCGTTACTTGTAGTCATGGGTTTGGCATAAAGGAAAAGATGTAACTTGGTATGTGTCCAAGTGTTTCACCTTCATTAATGACAAAACCTGACCTCCGTGTTCCCGTAAATCTCCTGTTTAACTTTTCATCCACTAGGTGCCTCTTATCTTAGAGGTTATGATGACAATCGGTGCATTATAGACTGATTGGCTAAAAATTCAATTCAACCCATTATCTCACAACGTCGAGAAATTGACCTGTATCTGTTTCAACTATTCGTATACCGTGGTATGACGTTAAAACATCGAACGCTATTTTGAACGATTGATTCATTCTCTGTTTTTAATAAGATTCTTAACCATCGTTGTGATTTTATTTCAAGATCTTCGCATAGTGTATTATTCTTAAACCGATGGTTGGTCAAAGGAGAAATACATATTCACCAGATATGCGTTAAGGTCGTTTCATATGGTGACGTTTGGGATTCTTAAATTCTGACGGTTAGCCTTTCTTACCCTTGTTGGTCTTTTATTGATTTCTAGACATCACCTTACCATGAAATTATATTCTGGAAGTTTTGATTTATAAGTTTAATATACGATGGTAACTCGGCATCGCTTTCCAACATTTCATCTCAAAACGTCTCGTATTTCACTGGAAGAGTCAAGCTGGCATATATTATGAGACTTGAAGGATTCCATAAAGTGAAACATCTCATCTGTAATCAAACGTCTTGTAAGGCCCCCTTCCCGGGCACCTCACAGTTGGTCATTCATCGCACATAGAACCTTTAAAACATATATTTAGTTTGCAGCGGAATTTAAAAACATTCATTAATAACAAAACATGTCATTTATTTCATTACAACATTCTTTTTTATCTAAAAATACAACGACATGTCAAAATATGGATGCCAGTCTCAACAACTGAGTAGTCGCCCTGTGCCATCCTCAGCAACATACCTGCCAACTGGAAAATACATAAAACGTCAGCGTTGCTGAGTGAGTTCTAGTTTTACATTAAAACATACTTTACTTACCGTCAAAACCATTCTTACATACATACGATCATACAACATACGTACACGTAGATAATATTATTATTATCTTCATCATTCATTCATTAGCTTTTGTTCGTGTACCGTTCATCATTAACATTCACGTTCTCTCTTTACGCTTTCTTTCGTTCGTGCGTTTCCTACTTTCATTCATACGTTCGTTACATTCGTCCTTATGTACATTACGTTCATTCTTACGTTCATTTCATTTATTAGTACGTTCATTACCTTCATTCGTTCGTTCTTTAACTTTCATTCGTTAAGCATGTAAATCTCTAAGGGTCACCTCTCTTCCCTGCCCTCATGGTTCATACCCATGAGCCGACAAGGCATACTCTAACATTCTGGTGCCCCTATGGCTCTCAGTCCATAGACCGACACTCTGTTACCCCTAGACCATGCAAAACTTTCTTTCATATTCCTCATTCTCATCTAGATCTTGTCTCATGCAATATCCCCGACTCATGTCCGAAGACTGGCACAGCACCGGGATACGCGACAAAGATCCCATACGAGTCAATCACAGAGATTGAACTCCATCCGAGTTTGTTGCAACACAAAGTCGCTCATCTCATAACTATGTTTGGCCTCGTGCCACACCCCCGCAGTTAGACATAACTCGGGTAACAATACCCCCATCGAAATGGGTAACATCACCCCCACCAAAGTGTGTAACTACACCCCACCGAAGTGGGTAACATCACCCCCACCAAAGTGGGTAACTACACCCCCACCGAAGTGGGTAACCACTGTACGCATTAGTTCATACTTACTTGCACGCATTGAAAGGTTAATTATACCAATACCCTATGCTACACCCCGAACGTTATTAGCTACCGGGCCGAAGTCAACTTATGAACAACAAAACGTATGCCACGGTACTAGAGGTAAGCGGTAGAGGTACCATGGCCATGGTCAATCACATAGAAAGACCAATCGCGTTATTCAATGCTTGCAAGACATAATTCGTTCGTTCATTAATGCATGTATTCATCATCATTCTTCATTTCGTTCATTCGTTAATACATGCATTCGTCATCATGTTCCTCTTTCTTTATCTTTCACGTTACGATACATTATACTTCATTAATTCATTTCTCGTTATTCGTAAAGTTTCAGAAAGATAAGCATACACAATCACAAGGAACATACACACATCATACATATTCATCATACATTCATCATCATACATTCATCCTCATACGTACATCATCATGCATAGCATCATACCTTACTTAACAATATTTTAATAATATTGTTAACAATAATATACTAATAATAATATTAGTAACAATTAGGGTTAATCATACTCATCATTATATGCATGAGACATCATTTATTAACCCTAGTCAACCCTGGTCAAACCTCGAATTTCGGACTTACTGAAATTTCCTGAAAAATTCTAAGTATCTAGGCGTTTTAGCCCTGTTGGGCGTATAAGCCTCTGGGCGTATGAGCACTATTAGTCGTATGAGCACTGCTGGACTTTTCACTTAACACTTAGATTTATCAACTGGTCATACGACCACACTGTTGGTCGTATGACCACTGCTGGTCGTACCACCCCTGGACTTAGGAACATAATTGGATCATATGACCACTGTTGGTCGTATGAGTCCACACTTAGAACTTTTCATCATGATCATACGACCACTGTTGGTCGTATGAGTCCTGTGGGCCTCAGACTTAGAAAATTTCACCTATTCATACGACCACTGTTGGTCGTATGAGTCCTATTAGACTCATCAACACTTAGAAAAATCCTGATCATACGACCACTGTTGGTCGTATGAGCACTGGTGGACACATCAACTTTTCTTATTTATTCCAAGTCCCAATTTCAGACATATTAACAACATATTCATGTGCCTAATTCATAATCCGAATCCAAAACATCAAAATGCCTATTTCTAAACATAGGCACATAATTCTAAGCATAAATCCAACATAAACATAAACATACATACAATTAATTCATACGGGTATCAACCCACAATTTTATAAAAACATATTTACATGCATTTCCAGCCCCAAAACATTTAAAAAACAGTAAAACGGGGTCTAGAACTCACCTGAGCTGCTCTTCAAGTTCAAACTCCCCTACTCGAGCTTTTCCAAAGGACTTGAAAGCCTATATGTGTCTAAAACACACAAACCCGAACACACATACACATAAGAACATGCATTTCTCGGTTTCTTAGCTCAAACACAACTTAAAAATACTAATTCTTACCTTGAATTAGATTTCTTCTTCTTTCTCTCTCTAGAGCCGAAGTCTCTGCTGGTTCTCTTTCTAAAAGAAACGAATGAGAGTGTTTGACAGACCAAAATGGGCGGCCATACCTCTTTATCCACCAACTTTTATTTCTTTTGTCCTTTTGGCACTTTTTACCCTTTAACTTTAGTTGACTTCAATTTTCTTCCCTTCTCTTTCTATTTTATCCTTTTACTTCTTTAAAAGAATTTACGGGTGTTACAAGTCCACCCCCCTTATATAGGTTTCGTCCCCGAAACCTTTTATTCCTTAAACCCGTGTGAGCAGTACTGTCTCACCTCTTCTTCCAATCTCTCATCCGGAATTCAATCGCTCTACATCGTTTATCAACATTTGATTTCTGGTCTGTCTTTGACTATGCTGCATTGGCAACCCATGCCTACTGATCAATGATTATTTGACCAGCACCTGCAACCTCAAGCATGCCACGTAAAGTGCGGTCACTACGATTAGAAGAATCATCACAATATCCGAGCAAAGTCTCGGCGTCATAATCATTGAGCTTCAGAGCATCACTGAGAACCTTTAGATTTCATGCTTTGAAACACACGGCCATCAACTTGCGTATAATTGCTAGCCCTTATTTGGTGTTCTTTACGTATGTGTAATGACCCTTTGGCAACCCAACACTGACAAGAAAGACAATTCGGCTTATTTGGTGACTTAGTCCAAATTTAGCTCTTTCCTTTACTTCCAACCTCCCATTCCACTTGTTTGTTATAACGTCGAAACTATCGTACGTTGCCGTTCAATGAGCCACTCAAAGGCTGAAATTGTTCCTTAGACAACGGGTGACATAACTTTCTTAATTGCATCACGCAATACTCTAGGGCATCAGGTATCCTAGTGAATCCACTAATAGTATTCTCTACATCGAAGGGCTCATTGATGTTCCTTCTCCTTTTGTTTCCGTTCTCTTCCGATCGTCGTACATCCTTCCCGGAGAAGCCTTCATCATAATCCATTGTCGCAGATCGGCACCGAACTTTTATCGGGCACCACCAATCAATCCCTCTCTTTTGTAGCACTCGGTGCTTGCCTCGTAAGCTACTATTCGATTCACCCGGAGGTGTACGTCTATCCACCTACGTCTATCAGGGATGGTCTAACAGAAAAACTAGCACTCTCTCAATCCTATTGCGGGGTCCTTAGCGCACTGGGTAATCTAGTAAACTTACCTATAGTAGCTCCTAAGTCGAATGACATCGATTCCTAATATGCAACTTATCCCAAAAGGCAGCAGGAATAAAACCAGAGCCATAATCGAACTACACAAGGCTAAAGGTTAATTGACTAGAAACATACCTGACGTAACATCGGGGCTCACCCTAGTCTCCTCCCGCGTCATCGTGTAGGTGCTGCGTTTGCCTTCCGTCCTTCTCTTCCAGCCTCCTTCACTCCCGAACCTTCCGCCCTTGGCTCCTTACAATCCCTGCTCCTGTGACCTTCCTCCCCACAAGAATAACACCTCCCCATACCGCAGTTTTTCGCCACATGTCCGGTCCTACCACAACGGAAACAGACATTGGTCCCCAGTCTACATTCCCCGGGGTGCTTGTGTCCACACTTCTTGCATACCTCATCCTTCCTTCTCATCCTCTCCCGATCATCGATCCTCATCGCCTTACCTTCGGCCACCATTCCCCCAACACTATCCCGCCTTCCTTTCCCCTTCTTAACATAAGCTCGCTCCTCCACTTCGCCCTTCATTGCCATCGCCTCCCGCTCGTCGTATAACCTTCCCGCTAGATCTACCGCCGACCTGAACGTGCTTGGTCGGGCAGCGATCATGTGCCCACGGATATCCATCGGCAAGCCCTGAACATACCTCTTGATTTTCCGCGAAAGAGGTGTCACCTGATCCGGCACCAGTCGTGTCAACTCGTTGAATTTAGTGGTGTACTGCTGATGTGTCATCGTCCCTGCTTCCAATTGCAGGAGCTCCCTTTCAACTTTGTCCATTTCACGGCGAGGACAGAACTCCTCAATCACCAGCCTTTTCAACTCTGACCATCTCATTCCTCCGATAGCCCGACTACCCTCAGCTTGAACTATATTGTCCCACCAACACAACGCTGAGTCCACGAAAGAATGAGTGGCAAACTTAACTTTCTGATCTTCCCGGCACTCACTAATTTCCACTACCGCTTCCATCTCTCTGACCCAACGATGAGCCGCGGCAGCAGTGCCATTACCATCAAAAGTTGGGGGTTTGCATCGCCGAAACGCCCCATAATCACAGCCCCGTGCCGTCTCCGGCGCAGGCGCTTCCTCTTCTTCCTCATCCTCGTCATCGGACAATATCGTTTCTGCCTCTGTCTGTTGCTGTCTACCGGAGGATCGATTCCTCCCTCGTCTATCATCCTCACGTACTGCCTTTATCACTTCGGTCATTACAGATGGTAAGATCGTCTGCATCACCTGGTGCACTTCTTCAACTACCGCCTCTTTCACCGAGGCTCTCAAATTAGCACTCTCATCACCACCTCCCGGTTGAGGTGTTTCGGGCTCCTCGTGAACCACCTGTTCTACTCTAGATCGTGCTCTCGTGACTCGTGGTTCAACACCATGTCCGCCACTACCTCCACCATGGGAAGCCTTAGAAGGTCTACTACCGGCCATTCTCTAACTTACACTGAAAGATTTAAACACTACACGGTCATCCAAGGGAATAACTCAGTTCATGTCAAGTATAGTAAGTCCCTAATTACGGTGATCAGTTGTAATTAGCCACTTACTCTACTCTTCACACCCCGAGCATTACCTTTCCTGACTATATTAGCATCTAAATCCAACAGTAACACATAAACACATAACATGCGCACACAATGCTGGTTAACTTTAAGAAAATACCTGATGGCACGCAGCTACTCAGTTTGGCATCCCTTCTCTTTCCGTCCCATTCTCAGTTTAAGACTAGGTTTATTATGAAAATTTTTACCCAATTCACTTAAACTTTGGCTCTGATACCAACTTGTAAGGCCCCCTTCCCGGGCACCTCACAGTTGGTCATTCATCGCACATAGAACCTTTTAAAACATATATTTAGTTTGCAGCGGAATTTAAAAACATTCATTAATAACAAAAACATGTCATTTATTTCATTACAACATTCTTTTTATCTAAAAATACAACGACATGTCAAAATATGGATGCCAGTCTCAACAACTGAGTAGTCGCCCTGTGCCATCCTCAGCAACATACCTGCCAACTGGAAAATACATAAAACGTCAGCGTTGCTGAGTGAGTTCTAGTTTTACATTAAAACATACTTTACTTACCGTCAAAACCATTCTTACATACATACGATCATACAATATACGTACACGTAGATAATATTATTATTATCTTCATCATTCATTCATTAGCTTTTGTTCGTGTACCGTTCATCATTAACATTCACGTTCTCTCTTTACGCTTTCTTTCGTTCGTGCGTTTCCTACTTTCATTCATACGTTCGTTACATTCGTCCTTACGTACATTACGTTCATTCTTACGTTCATTTCATTTATTAGTACGTTCATTACCTTCATTCGTTCGTTCTTTAACTTTCATTCGTTAAGCATGTAAATCTCTAAGGGTCACCTCTCTTCCCTGCCCTCATGGTTCATACCCATGAGCCGACAAGGCATACTCTAACATTCTGGTGCCCCTATGGCTCTCAGTCCATAGACCGACACTCTGTTACCCCTAGACCATGCAAAACTTTCTTTCATATTCCTCATTCTCATCTAGATCTTGTCTCATGCAATATCCCCGACTCATGTCCGAAGACTGGCACAGCACCGGGATACGCGACAAAGATCCCATACGAGTCAATCACAGAGATTGAACTCCATCCGAGTTTGTTGCAACACAAAGTCGCTCATCTCATAACTATGTTTGGCCTCGTGCCACACCCCCGCAGTTAGACATAACTCGGGTAACAATACCCCCATCGAAATGGGTAACATCACCCCCACCAAAGTGGGTAACTACACCCCCACCGAAGTGGGTAACATCACCCCCACCAAAGTGGGTAACTACACCCCCACCAAAGTGGGTAACCACTGTACGCATTAGTTCATACTTACTTGCACGCATTGAAAGGTTAATTATACCATACCCTATGCTACACCCCGAACGTTATTAGCTACTGGGCCGAAGTCAACTTATGAACAACAAAACGTATGCCACGGTACTAGAGGTAAGCGGTAGAGGTACCATGGCCATGGTCAATCACATAGAAAGACCAATCGCGTTATTCAATGCTTGCAAGACATAATTCGTTCGTTCATTAATGCATGTATTCATCATCATTCTTCATTTCGTTCATTCGTTAATACATGCATTCGTCATCATGTTCCTCTTTCTTTATCTTTCACGTTACGATACATTATACTTCATTAATTCATTTCTCGTTATTCGTAAAGTTTCAGAAAGATAAGCATACACAATCACAAGGAACATACACACATCATACATATTCATCATACATTCATCATCATACATTCATCCTCATACGTACATCATCATGCATAGCATCATACCTTACTTAACAATATTTTAATAATATTGTTAACAATAATATACTAATAATAATATTAGTAACAATTAGGGTTAATCATACTCATCATTATATGCATGAGACATCATTTATTAACCCTAGTCAACCCTGGTCAAACCTCGAATTTCGGACTTACTGAAATTTCCTGAAAAATTCTAAGTATCTAGGCGTTTTAGCCCTGTTGGGCGTATAAGCCTCTGGGCGTATGAGCACTATTAGTCGTATGAGCACTGCTGGACTTTCACTTAACACTTAGATTTATCAACTGGTCATACGACCACACTGTTGGTCGTATGACCACTGCTGGTCGTACCACCCCTGGACTTAAGAACATAATTGGATCATATGACCACTGTTGGTCGTATGAGTCCACACTTAGAACTTTTCATCATGATCATACGACCACTGTTGGTCGTATGAGTCCTGTGGGCCTCAGACTTAGAAAATTTCACCTATTCATACGACCACTGTTGGTCGTATGAGTCCTATTAGACTCATCAACACTTAGAAAAATCCTGATCATACGACCACTGTTGGTCGTATGAGCACTGGTGGACACATCAACTTTCTTATTTATTCCAAGTCCCAATTTCAGACATATTAACAACATATTCATGTGCCTAATTCATAATCCGAATCCAAAACATCAAAATGCCTATTTCTAAACATAGGCACATAATTCTAAGCATAAATCCAATATAAACATAAACATACATACAATTAATTCATACGGGTATCAACCCACAATTTTATAAAAACATATTTACATGCATTTCCAGCCCCAAAACATTTAAAAAACAGTAAAACGGGGTCTAGAACTCACCTGAGCTGCTCTTCAAGTTCAAACTCCCCTACTCGAGCTTTTCCAAAGGACTTGAAAGCCTATATGTGTCTAAAACACACAAACCCGAACACACATACACATAAGAACATGCATTTCTCGGTTTCTTAGCTCAAACACAACTTAAAAATACTAATTCTTACCTTGAATTAGATTTCTTCTTCTTTCTCTCTCTAGAGCCGAAGTCTCTGCTGGTTCTCTTTCTAAAAGAAACGAATGAGAGTGTTTGACAGACCAAAATGGGCGGCCATACCTCTTTATCCACCAACTTTTATTTTCTTTTGTCCTTTTGGCACTTTTTACCCTTTAACTTTAGTTGACTTCAATTTCTTCCCTTCTCTTTCTATTTTATCCTTTTACTTCTTTAAAAGAATTTACGGGTGTTACACGTCTATCACTGTCCGTTCGTACACCTACCCGTATTTGTTCGCTTGGTTCATTCTAAATTTCGGAACGAAATTCTTTAAAGTAGGGGAGACGGTAACATCCTGTATTAACAATCATTCGTAATCCATATGAAAGCTTATAATGTTAACTAGAAGCCACACACTTTAGGCTCTCTTTTTACCTCTAGTGGCTCTGCCATTGCACATAAAGTAAACACTAAAGCGGTCAGCTTAATCGATGATGAATTTTCTTCTTTTGATACCTTATCAAAACCTGAAAGTTCTTCAAAGTGTACCTCAGAAAATGAGAATCACTATGATCTATCTGAGGCTTCATGTTCACCTTCTGTTTTACCTGAGAACGTGAGGACCAAATGAAATCCAAGCATCCTCATATTTTCGTCTCAGCCTCCTCGTGAACAAATTTCGGGACGAAATTTCCTAAAATAGGAGAGACTGTAACATCTCGTAATTTGCGTGTTAATACCTTTAATAATAATAATAATAATAATAATAATAATAATAATAATAATAATAACAATAATAATGATAATAATAATAATAATAAATAATAATAATAATGATAATAATAATAATAGTAATAATAATAATAATAATAATAAAATTAATAATAAATAATAACAATAATAATAATAATAATAACAATAATAATAATAAAGTCCAGGGGCCAATCCTGTCAATTTTGAAATTTAAAAGAAAGTTTCAAACATAAATGTCAAAAGTGAAACCGCAGGGACTATTTATGTAAATAATTAAAACAATCTGCTTTCTCTCTCCCCGCAAATCCGGCGACCGTCCGGCGAAGCTCCGGCGGTCCTCCGGCGAGTTCAAACGGCCCAAATCACGCGGTTTTAACTCAAATTAAAGGTCCCGACACCCTCGCGACCAAGATTCGAACCCTATGCACCTTTAATCATCGAATAATTCGGATCCAAAGCTCACCACCTCGAATCCACTTTATTCCCGACCGTTCAACGGTTGGTTAACCTACTCAAACACTCATAATAAACAAATTGAATGCTACCAAAACGATCCTCTACATCCACTCAAGCTATCTGCAACTAGAAATACAATCTAAACACACACACACATCGATTACAGATCAAGCTCAAGCCGAGACCTAACTCGAACTCAAACCCATCGAATACACCATATCATCAGGTAATTGATACCTCTATGAACTCGTTTTCACTTGGGGATTAAAAGCCCCAAGGTTAATTTCATTTAAACAATCGATCCGAGGTTCAATTTAGATCTGATCGAATTAGGGTTCATATTGAATTGGGGGAAACTCTTTGAATCTGTTTAAAAGGTTTAAAAACAGAGTTATAACGCGGCAGTATGCCTTGGTTCACCGGTTAGTTACATGCAAGCAAGTCCAGGAGGTCCCGGGTTCGACCCCGGGCACCCCCTTATTTTTTTATTGGCTTTTTAAGCCTTTAAAAATCATAAAAAAATTCTAAAAATTATAAAAAAATTAATTTTATAAACTCTAATTATTTTAAAAGTTATCCAATAATTTTCTGTAAAATTATTTCTTTGAAAACACTTTAATTTTTATATAAATATCAAATAACAAATAATATAATTGGTTTATTTTTATAAAAATAAACTTAAATAGTTAAAATCACTACGTTATTATTAGTCATTTCGTTATCTTTAATTATGTCAATTATGAAATTTTATTTACATTTTATAAATTTAATTATTTTATAAGAATTTAATTTCTTATAAATTATTATAAAATGGATTAATTAAGCTTTCTTTTATCAAAATATATATGATTTTGATAACTAATTATATTTATAGAAACCCCAAATTCCACCTAAAACCTTAGTTCCCGTTAAAAACGTTAAGCTTAATATAATTAAACTTAAATCTCGTCAATAAATATATATTCTTAGGTACCTCGTGAAAGTTTACATTGGAACGTCGTCTATTATCCTTATTAGTCGTCATTCATATACTTAATCGCCAAGTGAGTATTTCTATACCCATTTTATCGTTTTCACACTTTTGGGGGAAACATGTTACCGTATAAACGTTGCACTTGTAGACACGTTTGATTCTTATAAAACTATGGCAATTTACTTATGTGTTGTGATTAGTTGAATCTTGTAGCTACCATGTAATGTCGAATACATGTACAATCATTAACTATTGCTAGCCTAGCGACGTCATAGATCTATGGGCCTGACAAGCCTGCTTGGTTGATCCAAGTATACTTAGCTAATCGTATATACTTGTAAACGTTTGAGAACTTGTAAAACTTTGTCAAGGTTTGATTGTGCATTCTGTCTTACACCCCTAGTTACCTTGTTCTCTAATTTACAACATGAATTGCCATCTTTTATATACTTATGTATTCAAAACTATAGAATGCTCACCAATATTTTTATGTTGACCTTTTATTTTTAACACGTTTCAGGCAATAGCGTTATGTGGCTGTGAACAATCGTAACTCTCATGCCTCGACGATTCCGCCGTCAAGGTTGGGGTGTGACAGAAAACGTGTAAAAAGGTTAGATATGGTTTCATGGATGGTATACCAAGGATTTGGATGAAAAAAGTTAAGATTTTGGGTTAAAAATGGGCTGGTTCGTCATTTTTATGCATCCAGCGAAACTGTGAGCACGATCAGCGAAACTGTGGACTCATCCAGCGAAACTAAGAGAGTTTTCAGCGAAACTGTAGTTTCGCCCTAGCGAAACTACTGTGTTCGAGAAATCCATTAAGACTTAGCGAATCTAAGAAATTCCAACGAAAGTTGGGCGCTCATGGCAGCGAATCTGTCCAGCGAAACTGGCAGAAGTGCTGGCCAGCGAAACTGGCAGCGAAACTGCCAACGAAACTGTCAGCGAAATTGTGAAGAAAATGACGTTTTTATGTATTAACTTCCGTGCAGCTTGGGTATTCGGACCATAGCTTAAGTAACCTATAATTGAAGATATTTTGCTAAGTTCAGGTGAGTTCTAGATCCCCTTATTTAAACGTTTTTCTATGTTTTTGGGGCTATTATGCATAGTAAACATAAGGTTTTCATGATAAGGATTTCAAGCGGTTTTAACAAGAAAAATAAATTTTTCTATAACAAAATATGCTATATAAAGACCTTAAAGTAAAATTTTTGCGCGCTGACCTGGCAGCCCGGCCCCAGCCAGGGGCGTTGCCCCTTAGACCCCCTAGGGGCTGCTACCCCTAGGACCCCGCTGTCAGGGGCTGCCGCCCCCGAACCCCCGCTGTCCCGCGGAGGGTTGGTTACGTGTTATGTTGACTAGTACTTGGTATGTTGTGTACTTAATAAATTACGTATTATATATTAAGTGGAAGATAATATTAATGAAAAGTGGAACTTAACGAATGTTACCCCGGGCCCGTTTGATGATGAAAAGTCTTGCAACCACTATGATAGACTTCACTTAGGTGAGTCTGATGTATGATGATGGATCCGTATTCATGAGCGGGCTATGTGCCTTGCAGTGTGGATCAACTGTTGGGGGTTAGCTACCATGAAGATGTGTACCGACGGGGATCGACATTCGTTTTCGATCAACATGGAGCTCTTGCTTTGTGCAACCTCATTTATGATGAAGTGAAAGATAATAAAAGAATGAAAGATAATGAACATGCTTAATATGATGCAAGAAATGTTATGTAGTATGATGTATGCGTTGTCATTATATGAAGGATAAAGCTTATATTTTTCTTATTTATATAAAACTAGAACTCACTCAGCAAGCTGACTTTTATGCATAATAGTGGACAGGTAAATGCTGATGCTGAGGATGGCACCAGCGAGCTACTTGGCGAGCAATGGATGTCATTCCTGTCTATGAAATATTTATTGTAATTTAAGACCATCCACCATGTGTTATTCCTTTTTTTAAACACAAATGTATGAGTACAATATGATTTCCAAGTTTTAAGTGAATGTTTATTTAATTCCGCTGCAATGTGTTGTTTATAAAGTGATTTTATGCTATGATTAACCAACTGTGAGGCTTTCCGGGAACGGGGCCTTACATAAAACTAGTGGTCCGAAACGAACGTTAAAAAATTTTTAAAAAAATACAACAAGACTATACTCAAATTAAAGATATTAAAATGGTCTATTTAATGATGTAATTTGTTTAAAAAAATAATATTATACAAAAAAGTTACAAAGGTTTTAAGAAAAGGGTGGAGCTTTTTTTAAAAATGAAGGGAAAAAATGAAAATTGAGAAAAAATCGTTATATAAGTGATGTAACGCGATGTAAAAGTTAGTTACACTAGTATAAGTGTTCGCTACATTAGAGTTAACGGGTTATCACAATAAACAAGGGTTAACAAAGGAACCTTATCATATATATATATATATATATATATATATATATATATATATATATATATATGTGTGTGTGTGTGTGTGTGTGTATGTATATAGAGGAGGGTTCCAATAAAAACCATATTATAATTGAAAACTAAAAAACAATTTATTCACCATTGATCTTTTGATCTATGGTTGAGATTAATTAATGGTATTTTAGTAATTAAATGGAAGATTATGAGTGTTTAAATAGGAATTAAGGGTAAGATATGAAGAACATAAAATAATTAATTTCCTAAATTTACTCACATCTTCTTTATTTCTCTCACCTCCCACATCTTTTTTATATTTAAATAATCAAATATATTATTTTTATACTTTGGATTGACAAATTAAATGATCATTATTTTTCTAAAATAAAAGGCAACTAAACTAAAGAATATGACTAGTTATGCATGCATCATATTGTGTTACGTATGCGTAACATTGTGTGTTACGTATATGTAACATTGTCATACGTATGTGTAAAATTGATACACGTAACAGTGGTACATATACGAAACAACAGAGTTGCGTGTTTGTAGCAACAATGATCATGCATGTGATTATGATAAAACTACAAATCTTCATGTTCTTCATGTTCATTATGTTTTAGTGTTTGTTTTGTGCGACGTCCTTATATATATGTAAAACAAGGCTATGGCTTTCATCTGATTTATACCCTTATTTATATATACGCATACACAAATATAAAGGGTGGTGATAAAAATAATATAAATTATGTAGTCGTTTTTATTCGTTTTCTTTAGTTTTCACATAACATTATGGTTTCCTTAAGATCTCTATATATATATATATATGTGTGTGTGTGTGTTTGTGTATATATTAAAAACGTGTTATGAAAATATTGCAAAAAAGCATTCAATTTATAAAAATGTTTTATGAAGAAATACACTTTTTAAATAAAAAATGTTTAATAAAAAGAATTATAAAAGTCATTATTATTTAATAAAAGAGAAACTAGAAATAAAAAAATACAAAAAATAATAAGAAATTTGTATGACTAACATTAGAGAGAGACAATAAAATAATAGTATAAGACTGAAGTCACACATAAGAGTGACATATTAACTGTAATTTTTTTCTTTATCAAGTATTGAGATAGAGAGATTTAATGTCATCTTTATGTTTTGTGAGAATTTGGTTTATTTTGTCACATATATACTTTTCATAAAAAAAGTGCAATTCCTTCATATGATAATTTTATTTCTAATATACATACTTCTAGCAGTCTTAACATGTATAAGTGTCGTAATAATATCAATTAGTTAACATTCTCTTGCACGATGCTATGTGAAACCACAAAATTGTTCGTTTACAACAATGTTAGGTTTGACTACACAAAAAGTGTACATGTGTAAGTAATATATATTGTGTTACATGCTTAGAAAGATATCGACGTATTTACTTGGCGCAAAGAGAAAGAAGATAGAAATAAACAGTTATATAACATTTTAAAAAATTTACCTATATATTAAAAAAACAAGTTTATCAAAAGTGTTTTATCTACTGTTAGTTGTTTCGCCCCTAAAATTTTTAGGGTTTGCATATTATCCCCTCCCTCAAATGTGTTTATAGAGACAAAATGGGAGTTTTTCGCCCATTTCATCCTCCAGTTTATTTCTATGGAGAGAGAGAGAAAGAGATAGAGGATTCATCGATGGTGTTCACTGCCTGCATCGCCTCGGTCGTCTGCCGGCCACACGAAGTCTATATCTTTGGCGGTGGTTGGTGGTTTTGTGTGTAGGTGGCGGCTCCGGTCATGGACGATGGTGCATATTGGAATCGGCTTAGATTTGTCGAATTTTATGTGGCCGATGGTCTGTCGACCGCTTTTGGTGGCGTCTATGTGAGCATCATGTCCGGTTTTTTTTCATCTTTTGCTCGATGATGATAGCATCTGACATATCTAAGATCCCTAATTTGGTTTTTGATGATGTACTTTTGTATAGAGAGAGTGGTTCTTGTAATCTTGCAATGTCATGGCTGACGGGAGACGTCCATGGACGTTGATGCATACTATACTGGTTTTGATCTATCAATTATAACTCCGCCGGTCACCGGTTTACTGCCTTTGGAGGTGTCTGCGTGGCGGTGATTTCATCGTTTGCTCAATAATGATGGTTATCACGCATCTGAGACCCCTAATCTGGTGTGGATGATATGGTTTAATGGTGGGTGTTAGTGACGTTGACGCCTATGTTTGTTATTGTTTTTGTTTTTATGGTTGTTCAGAGATGGGTGTTTCTAAAACTTTCAAAGACCATTTGTTATTACATTCAAATCGTTGTGTTACAGGGATTTGTATTTTCAGGTGGGATAAAAAATTTATAAGGTTATGATTTCTGTACGAGCCTATATCCGACTTTTCTTTTTAATAATTGATTATGGGTTTTGTCGATTGCTTGTGATCATCGGTTTTGTCACTCGGCTATGATGACTTCAAAATGTTTTCCACCAAATGATGAATATAGTGTGGCAAGAATGGATGGATAGGTTTTTAACCTGTAACTCGCCTTGCAACCATGATTTTGGGGAGTTCTGAACCATAGAAAGCTTTATTCTTCTTGGGAGCGTATTTTCCTTCAAATTTTTAGTTAATTTTTAAAGTGATATCATACATTTCAAAATACAGGATGTGATGATAAAATTTGAACAAATGGCTGCATTTGACCCAAGTTTACCCATTTGTTAAGTCGGTCTGTCTCACCGTGAAGTGCGAGCAAGAAAATGACTAGTTACCTGAACTTTGCAGTTTAATATCAAAATTTAAAACATAAGTTGATTAATAGAAAAGGCTAGAAAGGTATATTTATAAAAAGAATAATATAAGATACAAAATTTGTTAATGTATGGAAATTTGAACACTTCTAACAAAATGGTTTCATTAATAAAAATATGTTTAAGATTGCATAATAATATGTCATTAAACATTATATATATAGTATTGTTTAGTAAAAGTAATCAAAAAGGTAAAATGGTATGTTAATAAAGAAGATTAATGTGTTTGGATATAGCTAATGCATAGTTGTTTAGCACAACATTTAAAGTATGATACATGATGCACGTCTTGAAGAGATATGATACATGAACAATTATGTTTTCCGCATATGTTTTTCTTGAATTTTGATATTTTTCAAGTTAAAAGATACTTGATTAGGCACTTAATCATTCATATAGTGAGTTTTCAAGTTTAGAAGGTGTTTCATGAAGCTTTATAAAGAAACCGAGTGAAATCGAAAAGATTTGCAAGTATGTCTTCATCAGACATGATGCATGTATTCAAGAGACATGAGACATGCCTTCAATGATCACATGAGGCGTATCTTCAAGAGACATGAGTCATGCTAAGTTTGCTTCTGGTCCAATGATACATCGCTTGACTTAAATAGTGACTAATGCAAAAATCAAGATTAGCCTTTACAATGCATGTCATCATCATATGATGAATGCCTAAGCCTAGGCATGCCCATGCCTAGCTAGGGCAATGGTGCCCTCACGTGATATGTGGCCACGCCCTTGTTCTCCTATAAATACAAACGTTAGTTCTATGATTTGGACATTCTACACTTTAGGAGACTTAAAAGGGTTACCTGAGATGGGGAGCTCTAGCACCATAGTTATGCTATTCTAAACACTTTTAAGGTATCTAAGCACCATTTAAAGTTCATCTCCTAAAATGTTAAAGATTCAAGGATTGTCTAGATAACCTAATCGATGGGAGCTGAAGATCAACGATAGGAGAGTTCTGGTACCGATTAACCACTTGTGGGGAATATAAATGGAGTCCACGTGACATCCGGTAATTTTTGTTACCAAACTCCGTTAGTTCCGTTAGGTCTTGCAAACACGTGTTGTGAGCACACACTAGTTGTCGTTGATTGTTGGTGACTTGATAATAATTAACAATGATAAACTAATAATAATTTAACCAAATGTGATTACTAAGTTATGCTTATGTGTTTACGCGATTTAAATATTATTTGTGAATTTTACCTTGTAACGTAGCAACGTGTTATATTTAATTCGTGTATTTTGTGACTAGTGCAAATAATATATATAATTGTTATTGTTGATTAATAATGTTTGTATTTTGTAGTTAAAAACTATTTAAAAGGTGTTAAAAAGATTTATTTTTATAAAATACAAAGATAGGGGGTTAAGTGGTAATTATCCTAAACTAAAACTTAACAAAAATAATCAAAACACTAGCCCCCAAACCCCATTCCATTCAGTCGAACCCTCCCCTCCCCTCATTCTCACGAAATTGATCAAAAACAAGCAATCCAAGTCAATTTTGATTAAGTTCCAAGTGGTTACAACGTGTAGCAAGCATCAAATCTTGATTTCTACGTGATTAAAGGTTAGATTTTTATTGTTTTCATTGTTCTTGATGCATGATCAACCCTATTTTGTAAGGCCCCGTTCCCGGGAAACCTCACAGTTGGCAATTCATAGCATAAATTCAGTTTAATAACAAAACATCGCAGCGGAAAATAATTAAACATTCGTTAAAGACTTAGAAACCCCATCATACTCATACATTTGTCCTTTAAAGGTAAACAAAACATATTCCTTGTTCATTAATTACAATAAAGACTTCATTAATAGGAATGCCATCCATATTTCCCCAAGTAGCTCCGTGGTGCCATCCTCAGCCTCAGCGCTTACCTGCCCACTATTATGCATAAAAAGTCAGCTACGCTGAGTGAGTTCTAGTTTTATATAAATAAGAAAATATAATCTTTTATCCTTCATATAATGAACACGCATACATCATACTACAAACATCACTTGCATCGCATTAGGCACGTTCATTATCTTTCATTCTTTCATTTCATTTCACTTCATCATAGGCGAGATTGCACAAAGCAAGATCTCCATGTTGATTGACAACGAATGTCAATCCCCGTCGGTACACGTTATCCATGGTCACTACCCCCGACGGTTGATCGATCCCCGTCGGTACACATCTTCATGGTAGCTTCCCCCGACAGTTGATCCACACTGCTAGGCACATAGCCCGCTCATGAATACGGATCCATCATCATACATCAGACCCACATAAGTGAAGTCTATCATAGTGCTTGCAAGACTTTTCATCATCAAATGGGCCCGGGGGTAACATTCGTTAAGTTCCACTTCTCGTTAGTATTATCTTTCACTTAATATATATATAATACTTAGCTTATTAAGCACACAACATACCAAATACTAATCATCATAACACGTAACCGACCCTCCGCGAGAGGGGGCGGCAGCCCCTGATAGCGGGGTCCTAGGGGCAGCAGCCCCTAGTGGGGTCCAAGGGGCAACGCCCCTGGCTGGGGCCGGGCTGCCAGGTCAGCGCGCCCGAAAATTATTTTGAGCTATTTAAATGTCACATTTTACTTTAGAAAAATGTATTTCCTTGTTAAAACACCTTGAAATCCTTATCTTGAAAACCTTATATTTACTATGCATAATAGCCCCAAAACATGGAAAAACGTTTAAATAAGGGGGTCTAGAAACTCACCTGAACTTAGCAAATAGCTTCAATCCTAAGTTACTTAAGCTATAGTCCAAACACTCTAGCTGCACGATAGTTAATACACAAAAACGTCATTTTCTTCCTAATTTCGCCCACAGTTTCGCTGGCAGTTTCGCTGCCAGTTTCGCTGGCAGTTTCGCTGCCAGTTTCACTGGGCAGCACTTCTGCCAGTTTCGCTGGACAGATTCGCTGCCTTGAGCGCCCAACTTTCGTTGGAAATTTCTAGTTTCGCAATGTCTATGGGTCCACAGTTTCGCCCGAACGAAACTGTAGTTTCGCCCTAGCGAAACTGTAATTTCGCTGGAAATGTTCTTAGTTTCGCTGGATGATTATGCAAATTCGCTGGATGCATATACAGTTTCGCAGATCGCATAAAAATCACGAACCAGTCCGTTTTTCACCCAAAATCACAACTTTTTACGTCCAACCTCTTAGTTTATCATCCATGAGGCTAAATCTAAGCTTCATACATGTTTTCATACGTAAAAATGTGACCTTTATGCGATTCTTTGCAACTTTTCAAAACCCAAAACCCTAGAATCCGGGTTTGATCTACAGAAGGGTTTAGGGGTTGATTCTTACCTTGTTTTGCTGCTCCTTTCTTGAGATTTGTTGCCCAAACACCCAGATCTTCAATCCCTTGACCTTAGTAGCTCCAAAACTTGAGTTTCTTGCACTTTCTCTCTCTACTTTCTCTCTCTACGGATTTTTGGACTTAGGGTTGGAATGAAGAAGATGGTGGCTGATTTTTGGAGTTAAGGGCTGATTATGGGCCTCCATTACTCAAGCTCTTGTCCATTAACCCAAATTAGCCCATAATCCTTTTTTTTTTTATTAAATACCCATTAGTTAAGCCCACTTAACCTTAATGACTCGTTTTGACTTTTCGGGGTGTTACAAGTCTCCCCCACTTATTTAGGTTTCGTCCTCGAAACCTGTCAGTCCTTAAACAATTGAGGATAAAATCTCCTCATCTCTTCCTCGGCCTCCCACGTAGATTCTGATCCCTTTCTGTGCCTCCACTGTACTCGTACAAGCGGAACCACTTTATTACGTAAACGCTTCTCTTTCCGATCCAGGATGGCCACCGGCTACTCTACGTAATTCAATCGCTCGTCGACCTCAATGTCCTCTAATGGTACAAATGCATCATCGTCTGCTAGACATTTCCTAAGGTTAGATACGTGGAACGTAGGGTGAATCTCACTCAACTCATCAGGTAATTCTAGTCTGTAGGCCACTTCCCCTACCCTTGCGATGATGCGGAAAGGCCCTATGAATCTCGGGCTTAACTTTCCCCTTTTTCGAAACCTAATAATCCCTTTCCATGGCGATACCTTGAGCATAACCTTTTCACCAACCTCAAATTCTATAGGTCTACGCCTCTTATCGGCGTAAGACTTCTGACGATCCTTTGCAGCTTTCATGAATGCCTTGATCTTATCCAACTTCTCAGTTGTGACCTCAATCACTTCAAGGCTCCCCAATTCCTTTTGCCCGATGTCACCCCAACACACGGGCGTTCTGCACTTCCTACCATACAACATCTCGTAAGGTGGCATACCAATGCTGGCGTGGTAACTATTATTATACGAGAATTCCGCCAACGGTAAGTGCTCATCCCAACTTCCACCGAAATCGATCACACATGCTCGCAACATGTCTTCTAATGTCTGAATTGTTCTTTCCGATTGACCATCCGTCTGGGGGTGGTAAGCCGTACTAATATGCAGTCTAGTCCCCATTGAGTCGTGGAACCTCTTCCAGAATTTAGACGTAAACCTCGTGTCCCTATCCGAAACGATAGACACTGGCACGCCGTGACGAGCCACGATCTCCTTGATGAACAGATCTGCCAACTTCTCAGAGGAAAACGTCTCACGAATTGGTAGGAAATGGGCGCTCTTTGTCAAGCGGTCAACAATCACCCAGATCGTGTCGCTTCCTTTCGTCGTGCGAGGTAGCTTCGTGATGAAGTCCATCGTGATGTGTTCCCATTTCCATTCAGGAATATCCAACGGCTGGATTTTCCCATATGGCTTTTGGTGTTCTGCCTTCACCTGTAAACAAGTCAGGCACTTGCTTACATACTTAACCACGTCACGCTTCATTCCTGGCCACCAGTAATCTTTCTTTAGATCTTGGTACATTTTTGTGGCACCAGGATGAATAGAATATCTAGTTTTGTGAGCCTCATCCATGATCTTTCCCCTCAAATCCCCATAGAGAGGGATCCACATTCTCCCAGATCGAGTTTTAACACCCAGGGTGTTTTCACCCAACTCTGGAACTTGTCCTTTCATCCTTTCAGAGTTGACTCTGTCCTCCCTTAATGCCTCATCCTGGAATGCCCTCACTTGTTTCATAACATCAGGTGTCATGATTATCTGGCACGCCCTCACCCGAATTGGTTCGAGTCGTCCTTTTCGGCTAAGGGCATCAGCAACCACATTAGCCTTGCCTGGGTGATAGTGAATTTCGCAGTCATAGTCCTTGATCAGTTCCAACCACCTCCTCTGCCTCATGTTGAGTTCCTTTTGTTCGAAGAAATACTTCAGACTTTTATGATCAGTGAAGATGGTGCACTTCACCCCATACAGGTAGTGCCTCCAAATCTTCAATGCAAACACCACCGCTGCCAACTCCAAATCATGTGTAGGATAATTGGCCTCGTGGGCTTTTAGTTGTCTAGAAGCATAGGCTATCACCTTCCCTCGTTGCATCAACACGCAACCTAATCCTGCATATGAGGCATCTGAGTAGACTACCAGGTCCTCGTTCCCCTCAGGTAGCGTTAGGACAGGGGCTTGCGTTAACCTCATCTTTAGTTCTAGGAAGGCGTTCTCTTGATCAGGACCCCATTCATACTTCACGTCCTTCCGGGTCAGCTTAGTCAAAGGAGAAGCTATCTTGGAGAAATCCTGGATAAACCTCCTATAGTAACCTGCCAGACCTAAGAAACTGCGAATCTCGGATGGCGTCTTTGGAGGTTCCCACTGCATCACCGCTTCAACCTTCGCAGGATCCACCCTGATCCCCTCGGGATTAACCACATGACCCAGAAATTGAACTTCTCGAAGCCAAAATGCACATTTGGAGAACTTAGCATATAACTTCTCGCTTCTGAGTGTCTCCAATACTTCTCGAATATGATCGGCATGTTCTTCCTCACTTTTCGAATAGATCAAAATGTCATCGATGAACACTATTACCGATTTATCCAACATTGGCCGACATACCCGATTCATAAGGTCCATAAAAGCAGCTGGCGCGTTAGTTAAACCAAAGGACATGACGAGGAATTCGTAATGTCCATAACGCGTCCGGAACGCTGTTTTAGGGATATCTTGTTCTTTCACCTTCAGTTGGTGGTAACCAGACCGCAGATCTATCCTTGAAAACCAGCTGGCACCCTGAAGTTGATCGAACAAGTCGTCAATCCTTGGTAGCGGGTATCGATTCTTTACGGTCAGCTTATTGAGCTCGCGATAGTCAATGCACATCCGCATGCTACCATCTTTCTTTTTGACGAATAAAACTGGAGCACCCCATGGAGAGATACTCGGTCGGATGAAGCCCTTATCCAATAAGTCTTGTAATTGGTCCCTCAATTCTACCATTTCTGAAGGAGCCAATCGGTATGGTGCTTTAGCGACGGGCTGCGCTCCCGGTAATAAATCGATCTGAAATTCGATTTCGCGGTCAGGCGGCACACCAGTCAGGTCTTCAGGAAAGACGTCAGGAAAATCACGCACTACCGGCACGTTTGATAATTGTGGCTCTAGCACGTCCACATCTTTTACGTAGGCCAAGTAAGCGCTACACCCACGTCTCATGTACTTTTCAGCTGTGATCATCGACACGACCCTCGGCACACAACACACCTTATCCCCACGGACCGTAACGGAACTACCATCGGGCGCTGTTAGACGAACTATTTTCTTGCTACATACTATATTGGCTTCATATATAGCTAACCAATCCATGCCTAACACCACATCGAAACCTCCTAAGGCCATAACATGCAACCTAGCAGGGAACATACAACCTTCTAACTCAATCAGGCAATCCTCAATCACTTCAGTTATCTTAGTGGACTCACCAATGGCTGTTTCCACATAAAAGGGCTCGTCTATCTTCCTACTCTTATCATGCAATAAACGACAAAAGGCAGTAGACACAAAACTCTTACTAGCACCAGAATCAAAGAGCACAGAAGCATATTCGTCATCCACCAGAAACATACCTGAAACCACTTCTGGATCTGCCCTGGCCTCCTCACGAGTTATCTTAAACGCCCTCGCCTTTGCCTTTAAACCGTCACCCTTCCCTTTGTCTCCCACTTTAACTGTTCCTGGTCCTCCTGATTTTCCTTTCTTGCAGTCCTTCTCCGCATGCCCTATCTCGCCACACTGGTAGCACTTCACCGCCTTGCACTCTCTAGCATAGTGACCCTCGCCCCCACATTTAAAACACTTTCCAGTCCCAACTCTGCACTCCCCAAAATGGCGTTTTCCACATTTTCTACAGGCACCCCCTTCACCTGTATTTTCCTGTCTCCCTGATTGATCCTCAGCTCTCATCCTCTTCTCTCCACCCCTGAAGTTATCACCTCCGAATCTTTTCCCATTTCCATTCTTGTTCCCACTCCATTTCTCCACCTTCTTCTGCACAGGTATTGGGTCCCTCTCATCATACAACCTCCCAGCTAAATCCACCACGGACCTAAACGTGCCTGGTCTAGCCGCAATCATGTGCCTCCTGATGTCCACGGGCAAACCCTGCATGTATCTCTTGATCTTCTTGGATACAGGTGTTACCATGTCTGGCACAAGTCTTGCAAGTTCGTTGAACTTGGAGGTATACTCTTGGTGAGTCATGTTCCCAGCCTCCAAATACAAGAATTCCTTTTCAATCTTGTCTAATTCCCGATGAGGGCAATACTCCTCCAGCACTAACTCTTTCAGCTCAGACCACCTCATCTTGGCTATCGATCGCTTTCCTTCAGCCTGGACAATATTGTCCCACCAGCACAACGCTGAGTCGACGAAAGAATGAGTGGCAAACTTAACTTTCTGATCTTCGCGGCATTCACTAATTTCAAGTACCGCCTCCATTTCTCTGATCCATCGATGAGCGGCAGTAGCATTGCCGTTACCGTCGAAGGTTGGGGGCTTGCACCTTTGAAATGCCCCATAGTTGCACCCCCTAACCGTCTCCCTCTCAGCCTCCTCATCACTGTCGTCATCGTGGATTACCACCTTAGGGTTTGATGGCTCCTCTTCAGATTCCTCCGTCCTCCCAGTGGACCTTCCAGAATTCTTCTCACTTTCCTTCTCCTTCCTATCAGCTTTATCTCCATCCTTGACTGCTTTAAGCACCTCATTCACCACCGAGGGTAAGACATCTTGCATGACATTGTAGACTTCATCGGCGATGGCCTCCTTCACAGTGGACTTGAGGGTGGCTGATCCCTCGCCCTCTGGTTGACTATGGAGGTCTGACTCCTCGTGCACAGTCTCGGGAGCCTTAGCTTTGCTCCGGGTGACACGTGGTGTAGTGGTACGACCACCTCGAGGACGTCCACGTGTAGCCTTCCCAGCTTTCCTACCCGCCATATCTAATTCCTATAAGATTTAAACACCGAAATGGTTATTCAAGTTAATTGCTCAGATCATTACAAGTATGGTAAGTCCTTAATTACAGTGGCCAAGTGTGATTAACTACTTACCTTACCCTCCTGTCCCAAGCAATCACTATCCTAACACATGTCAGCATTCAAATCTACACACATATAAAACAAATAGCACGCGCGCATATTGCCAGTTTACTTGAAATATTTTACCTGATGGCACGTAGCTACTTGGGTTGGCATCCCTCATTTGGTCCCATTCTCAGTTTAAGTTTAGGTTTGAAAAAAATGTTTTACCCATTTCTCTTAAACTTTGGCTCTGATACCAACTTGTAAGGCCCCGTTCCCGGGAAACCTCACAGTTGGCAATTCATAGCATAAATTCAGTTTAATAACAAAACATTGCAGCGGAAAATAATTAAACATTCGTTAAAGACTTAGAAACCCCATCATACTCATACATTTGTCCTTTAAAGGTAAACAAAACATATTCCTTGTTCATTAATTACAATAAAGACTTCATTAATAGGAATGCCATCCATATTTCCCCAAGTAGCTCCGTGGTGCCATCCTCAGCCTCAGCGCTTACCTGCCCACTATTATGCATAAAAAGTCAGCTACGCTGAGTGAGTTCTAGTTTTATATAAATAAGAAAATATAATCTTTTATCCTTCATATAATGAACACGCATACATCATACTACAAACATCACTTGCATCGCATTAGGCACGTTCATTATCTTTCATTCTTTCATTTCATTTCACTTCATCATAGGCGAGATTGCACAAAGCAAGATCTCCATGTTGATTGACAACGAATGTCAATCCCCGTCGGTACACGTTATCCATGGTCACTACCCCCGACGGTTGATCGATCCCCGTCGGTACACATCTTCATGGTAGCTTCCCCCGACAGTTGATCCACACTGCTAGGCACATAGCCCGCTCATGAATACGGATCCATCATCATACATCAGACCCACATAAGTGAAGTCTATCATAGTGCTTGCAAGACTTTTCATCATCAAATGGGCCCGGGGGTAACATTCGTTAAGTTCCACTTCTCGTTAGTATTATCTTTCACTTAATATATATATAATACTTAGCTTATTAAGCACACAACATACCAAATACTAATCATCATAACACGTAACCGACCCTCCGCGAGAGGGGGCGGCAGCCCCTGATAGCGGGGTCCTAGGGGCAGCAGCCCCTAGTGGGGTCCAAGGGGCAACGCCCCTGGCTGGGGCCGGGCTGCCAGGTCAGCGCGCCCGAAAATTATTTTGAGCTATTTAAATGTCACATTTTACTTTAGAAAAATGTATTTCCTTGTTAAAACACCTTGAAATCCTTATCTTGAAAACCTTATATTTACTATGCATAATAGCCCCAAAACATGGAAAAACGTTTAAATAAGGGGGTCTAGAAACTCACCTGAACTTAGCAAATAGCTTCAATCCTAAGTTACTTAAGCTATAGTCCAAACACTCTAGCTGCACGATAGTTAATACACAAAAACGTCATTTTCTTCCTAATTTCGCCCACAGTTTCGCTGGCAGTTTCGCTGCCAGTTTCGCTGGCAGTTTCGCTGCCAGTTTCACTGGGCAGCACTTCTGCCAGTTTCGCTGGACAGATTCGCTGCCTTGAGCGCCCAACTTTCGTTGGAAATTTCTAGTTTCGCAATGTCTATGGGTCCACAGTTTCGCCCGAACGAAACTGTAGTTTCGCCCTAGCGAAACTGTAATTTCGCTGGAAATGTTCTTAGTTTCGCTGGATGATTATGCAAATTCGCTGGATGCATATACAGTTTCGCAGATCGCATAAAAATCACGAACCAGTCCGTTTTTCACCCAAAATCACAACTTTTTACGTCCAACCTCTTAGTTTATCATCCATGAGGCTAAATCTAAGCTTCATACATGTTTTCATACGTAAAAATGTGACCTTTATGCGATTCTTTGCAACTTTTCAAAACCCAAAACCCTAGAATCCGGGTTTGATCTACAGAAGGTTTAGGGGTTGATTCTTACCTTGTTTTGCTGCTCCTTTCTTGAGATTTGTTGCCCAAACATCCAGATCTTCAATCCCTTGACCTTAGTAGCTCCAAAACTTGAGTTTCTTGCACTTTCTCTCTCCACTTTCTCTCTCTACGGATTTTTGGACTTAGGGTTGGAATGAAGAAGATGGTGGCTGATTTTTGGAGTTAAGGGCTGATTATGGGCCTCCATTACTCAAGCTCTTGTCCATAAACCCAAATTAGCCCATAATCCTTTTTTTTTATTAAATACCCATTAGTTAAGCCCACTTAACCTTAATGACTCGTTTTGACTTTTCGGGGTGTTACATATTTCGAAATTATTGATGAAAATATAAAATTGATGATGAATCTATGTTAGTATTGTTGAATTCATGTTAGATTGTGTGATAATTGCAAGTATTGATGTGGATTTTTGTGTTCTAGGTCATATTAGGTCAAAAGTAAAAACTTTTGATTTTGAACTTTCAAGATTGATGAAATTGGTGTATGTTTGATGTTAGTATGATATTATTGTGTCATATTATGATTAGATTATGATGATTCTTTCATGAATTCATGAATTTAAACAACATTGTTAATAAGTTACTAAAAGTAGTAACTTTTATATATTAAAGTGTAATGTTTGATGATAATAGGATGTTTTAATAAAAGTAGTAACTTTTGTATATTAAAGTGTAATGATAATGGGATGTTTTAATGTTAATAGGTTGTTACTTATGCTACATGAATGATTGATGATGCATGATATGTAGGAATTTATGTGAAATTGGGCACCTTGATCACCAATTTCCCAAATTAGTAACTTTTGTATATGGTACACTCGTGTTTTGATAAATAGTGAATGTTGGTGTGATTAAATGGTATATAATCACTAGGTTAGGTGTGCTGCGGGTGAACTAGTATTGAAATTGTTAAAAAGTTGGGTTCTTGATTTTATTTCTCAAAAAGGAAACTTTTATGACACAAAGTGTATGGTTTTGTGATTTTGCTTATTGTGTGAAATTAGAAGCATGCTAGTGGTTATGAATGGTGTTTGAACTTGTTAAATTATATAATCCAGGTTATTTGGGTGGATCATAAGCTAATTGGGCCATTTTGAGTAAATGTTGGGAAATGTGTTATAATGTGTTATAATGCTTAAACTAGTATCATATGGGAGTACACAAGTGGATTTGGGTTATGCATGTTGGTTTGAATGTTTTATTTGAGTTATGATGAACATGATGACTTATGTGCGTAACATGGGAACTTGTGTAAACTTGACTGCTTACATGTGTCACACCCTCAATTTCCACAAACGGGGTATTACCATTAGGCGTGTGACTTCCAGGATCTCAGCCACTAGTTACACCAAACGACACGTTATTTATAAAACATAATTTAATTTTAAAGTTTGAAATTACCAAAGACTAAGTTTTTAACATAAACATAACAAAAGTTGCGGAAGCATAGTAAATCTTAATTGTTTAAATGGCGCAACACGCGCAAACCGAATAAATGAAATTTATCGAAAAATGCTAAATAAGTCACGTGAGATGATAAATGCATGAATGAAATGCTCCTAAGCGTGCGCGTCTTGTGAACCTGAAAGAAACATGCTAAAGTGTCAACACAAGGTTAGTGAGTTCACAGGTTTTGATAAACAGAACATAAAGTAAACCGATACAGTAAACAAAGTAATATCAGTAGATAGCTAGTCTACTTAACCAGTTACTAAGTGTATGAAGTTCGCAACCGAAGCTGACAATGTAAATGAACGCCTCGGCTGTGAATACCAGGTCACAGCAACAGAAATTAGGTCAATTAAACACCCGTTTGACGAACGTTGTGCTAGCGCGACTAGCCCGGGTGGGGTTTGTCAAACCCAGTAGATCTACTCAAAATTACCTCGCTATACTACATACATTAACGGTTCGAAAGAGAGGACTTAAGTGGTATCACACTAGTAAACAAGTGATATTACAGTAATACTGATCAACGAAAATGAATTTGTTCACACGTTTCTTTCACCCCAAGAAAACAGTTAAAAGCGGGGCTGAGAACTCACCTTGAATGCACAGCAACAGTAAACGGAAGCACAAATATTAGAGTTCCCGGTTAACCTGAACGTCATTTAATATATATATATATATAATTAATATTAAATATTAATTATTTACAATGGGTCGTACGGTTTCGCGTTCACGGTCCGGTTACGGTATCGATAATTAATATTCTCACTCCCACGTAAACCCCAACTCAATTAAAATACACAAACCCAATTATCACGTGCGAAAGAGTTTCCATTATTAGTATTATTAAATCATACGTTTTGTTAACATAAAATGTGCCTATGTACATATACTAAACATGTAACACTTATACCCATAAAATAGATACACAATTCACAGTAGATATATTTCATAACATTATTGACCCCACAACATGCATTTCACCTACCATCTCAGGCATAACAAAACATACACCTACAATATTATATTAATATCCTTTCAATCATGAAATCACAGAAACACACACAATCACTCTACCAAACACACACACAATGTACAACACACACCCACAATAATCTTACACGTACACACACAATAAACCCACTTTGCATGACACGTATGCACTCATGCATAAGTCATACATACAATCCCCTATATATATATATTGCATGGTAGAACATAGACATAAAGGAACACTACCATACATGCTTCGCATGTTCCAACAGTAAAGAGAGCTCACATATACATCCCATATACACGAACCAACTTGAGCAACTTGGTCACACCATAATCGACCAAAACTCGCATGAACAGAACATATAGTGGAACCCGCATCTTCACAACCCAACACAAAACTCACTTCCCAACCAACACCTTAATCTCGGAGACACGCATAGCATAATGCATACCCATGGCAGAATCATACATGTACACGCAAATGAGGCATACATAAAGTCACGGATCACATACATACACACGGGTAAATCCATACGCGACTAAACAACACATGTATATCATCGTAACCGCAACCAAGAACCGCGAAACCGTACCGAAACAAACGTATAGCAAGGGAAAAAAAATCTTACCGAACGATTGGGGTTGTTACGGTTGATCGGTTGAAAGCGGAAAGATCGTCGAGCGGTGTACGGTTGCCAAAGGTAACGGGAAAGTCGCCGGAGATGCTTGGTTGCGAAAAAGGTTGTTGACGGGTAGTCCCGATCGGAACAGGGAGGGTCGCTTTGTTGTGCTTTTGATCGACCACGAATGAGTTTGTCGGGGATGTTAGCCACCGAAAGGTGTTGCAACAAGGTGGAGATCTACCGAGGACAGGAAGGTCGCAAGTGAGGCTGCCGAGATGAAGAACTTGTTAGGGTTTCGGATGGGGATGGTTGTGCGATGAAGGGGGAGCCGTGGGTGGGGGTTGGTTATTATATTATAATTTGATTTTCTTAATTTCCACAATGGTCCCTCTAATTTATTTAATTTACATAATAGTATCTTAGGTTTAATTAATTGAAATTTATTATTTTGATTTAACTATTTGTAAATTTTATTTGTAATAATTGCAATTTCCTTAATAATAAAATAATTTATTAATAATACGGAAATATATTAAATTACTAAAATGATGATGATAATGATGATGATGATGATGATGACCTGAAAACGCGGGGTGTCACAACATGATATACAAATTGTCTGAACAAGTATGCAACTTAACATGTCATCAACGGGTCAATGGGTCAACTTGGTCAATTGTCTTTTCTTTATAAGTCACTTAGGTTCTCTTTAACTGTTTTGGTCTAGTATTTATAAACTCACGTGATTTAGGTAACCTGTGACGGGTTGTCCCTATTCACACTCTATGCTAGTATTTACTATCTCTCGGGATTACCAGGTGAGTTCAATGCCTCACTTTTATTTATCTCTCTTTTTGAGGGAGAAAGCATACTCTACTTCACATGCTTTACTTTTATAACATGAGTTTAGTAAAACATAGTGTGCTATATACCATAGAAACCCTCACACTTTCGGATCATTAATTAAAGAATCTAGCGGGAAATCTTGGATAGTACTACTGGGTATGACAAGCCCCACCGTGTGACCGGAAGTCAACGGGTGCAATATTGTCCTAAACTACTAACAGCGTCATGACCTGGTATGTCGTGTGTAAGGCCCACCTTTCTCAGGGGGACCTCACAGTTGGTCATTCACAGCATAACATTGATTTAAAGAAATCATTTACTCATATATGTATAGATATATATATATATTGCAGCGGAAAATACTGTAATGTCAATTCATTACAAATAAAATATAAACATTGTCTTTAATCCTCAAAACTATTTAAGAGTCCTTTGTTTAGCTGTCACACCCTCAAATTCCGGGTCTGGAATCTATCACGGAGGGGTGAGCAAACAGGATCGAACACAGTAGTTACACATGAGATGCATTTATCTATATGATAAGTTTTAGATAATCAATCCATTATTATTCAGAGCGTTAGATATTATACGCAGCGGAAATAAATATATATATTGTTTCTTAACAATACGTCTAATCATGTCTTATCAATAACCAATATGTATCTTGAGCTCTTATATGATCCTACGTGCATGTCCATAAGCTCCTAGTAGATACCTGAGAATACATGTAAGTCAAGTGTCAACACAGGGTTGGTGAGTTCATAGGTGAGTAAAACATATTTGTTAAATCATCAATTATCATTCAAAGAAGGGTTTATTGAAAAAGTGTGAGTTTAAATTACTCACCGGTATATGAATAGCCTGTCGGAACCCTTTTTATTAAGGTGAACCCGCTATACCACATACCCACTATGTACAAGCCCAACAAATCCTTCACATAGGATTTGCCCATGTATCATAGTTTATTATTTCTATGTACAAGCCCAACAAATCCTTCACATAGGATTTGCCCATGTATCATAGTTTTATTTCCTTTTCATGTGTATATTATGTTATTTATAATAATTTCAAATCAGAGGGAGCAAATCCTCCTTTACATTTATCCTCATATGGGTTGTAAATGGAACTATAATGGCAAAACTTATGTAGCGCACAATCTGCCTTCTCACACCAGAATAGTCATCCCGAATGACAGCGAGATCTTTATGCATCTGATAAGGACCACATGTCCAAACCTTTGTGGGGGTCAGTCACTTCCCGATAGTACTATCCAAAAGATCCCTGCCTTGTTAATAGTCCAGTTTACAGAGAAGGATTTTCATATATAACCATATTTAATCATAAATGTGATTCAATTATTATTTAACATAATACACCAAAAATAATTTGTAATTTCAATTACAACATGTATTCCAGCCCTAAAATATTTAAATGATTAAAAAGGGGAACAGTTAAGTATGAACTCACCTCAGTCCTTGTGTGGTATTGACAAGCTAGTAAATTCCTCCTAAGGAATTATAATTCACATAAGCAAACAAATACAAATCCATAACCTAATTAAGTTAGATCTTGAACCTGACATTCAATTGATCTAAGATTTGGTTCTCGGGGATTTGTTATAAACATATAATTAAATCATTTAATTATTTTGTTAATTCTTTAATAACTAAAGATTTACATTTCATAATATTTAATTTGTTAAATAATGATTTTTAACATATCATTATGTTCCAAATAAATCTTAGACGTTATTTAAATATGTATAAGATTTTATAATTAAGTTTATAAAATCTAATTTGTATTTATCTTATCAAATAAATAATGTTTGCAAGTTTTAATTAATCTATACATTTAATTAGTATATTTTATAAGAAATAACAAATAACACTTGTAAATAATTTATGAAATTATAAATTCTTTATAATTTCCACAAATATTATGGTTATCCATAATTAAAGATAATATAGTGTTAAATAATAAACTAATAATTTAAATTATTATTTAAAGTTCATTTTTATAAAAATGGCTATTTATAACATTTATAAATAATATTTTATAAATATTTTTAAGGTGTTTTTAATAAATAAATTTTATAGAAAATGACTTAGACACTTTTAAATAAAGGAAGTTTTTAAAAGTTATTTTTATAATTTTAGGAATTTTTGTATATTTTTTAAGAGGTGTTAAAGGCATTAAAAAAATAATAGGAGGTGGCCGGGTTCGAACCCGTGACCTCCTTCCTAAAATCCCACACACAAACCAGTGAACCAAAGGCATATAGCCGCAATGGTTCTCGGTTCCAATTCTATTTAACATCTTAAACCCAGTTTCCCCCAAATCACATAAACCCTAGAAATGAAATCGATCAAATTGAAGCTTAGAACTTGAACGATCACTGCAATAGACATAGGGCTTTTGTTCCCCATGTCAAATCGAATGTGTACATGTATTCAATTACCTAAATTGAAGACGAATTGATGCTGGACCTTTGAAGAACAGTCGCGACAGGGGATGAAGATAGATTGCTATCCAAATGATAATGATAATAAAATTTCTTTCATAGGAAGTTTCTAATGATGCTAATGGTCGAAAGCCCTTTATCAATTTTGGGTTTCGAAGCTCGATTATGGGTGTTTGATTCAGTTGCAGGTCGCGGTATAGGAGAGAATCGAATTGAGGTGTTTGTGTGTTTTCAAATCGAATTGACCGGTTCATCTAAACACACAGGCCAAAACAGATAGGTTTAAACACACAAAAGGGTAAGGCTCACGGGTTAATAAACAAAGAAAAAGAATAACACAAAGGCTCAGACGGGTGAACTAGGGGATAAACATTTAAGGGTAAGAAAGAAAAACAGGCTTCAAACAAGGCTCAAATCCTAAATGCCTCTATCACTTCTGTGCAAGTTCACATTCAAAGTCTCAACTAGCATATCCTAGACAAGTTCTAAAATATACAAGTTATGTGGTATTCACTCAGTCAAGCAGATGCATAATGAATGCATATAAACAATGAGAAACAAAAAAGCTAACCTCACCAAATGAAACTGAAAGGAAAAATTGGGTCTAAATTGCGGAACATTTGTAAGTCTATTATCCCTAGATTACACCTTCAATTTACATGTTCCTTTTTTTTTGAATTCAATGGGGCGCCACTAATTTTCTAATTTATTTGCATAAAAAGAATAGTAGTGTGCTAGATTTGTGAGTAATAAGCTTCTATTAAACAGTTAGTTTAACAACCTATAGGGGTGCCTTAATTTCTTAACACTTGGTTTCTCGTTTCTCCTAGGATGAGTACCCACAAGATCTTCCCGTTTTTAATTAAGTGATTTAGGAACACTTAGGAGACATTTCAAAGCTAGCTGGATTAACCAAAGACTCACTAATCAACCTATTATTATTATTTTTTATTATTATTATTAAATTTTTTTTTTTTTTTTTTTTTTTTTTGACTCAACCGACACTATATACAGACTCGAACGACAGTTACCCAAAAAACTTGATGTGCTTAGACGGTCTATAAAAATAAACTAAATTAACTAACCTAGACTTAAACGAGACACTCAAATTTTACCCTAAACGACCTAGACCTAGAACACAAAATAGGCAAGTGTACCTATCGCGTGTAGAACAGATTAAGGAAGAACGGGAATCGAACCCACGAGACACTAGAAATAGAAAAACCTAGATTCAACTAAAGGAATAACAATTAATTATAAGATTGGGGGGGGGTTTTCAATTAGCAACTAAAGACTAAATTAATAATTAAAAGAAATGAACTAAGAAGTGCAGAAATGAACACAAAGATGACTGATTTAAAGGTACTGATTAATTGAATGAACACTATCTAGATAGAATCCTAGTTGAGATGCATGAATGTAAGAATGGTTCAGAATTATGAATGGGTTGGTTTTCTAAAGATACATATCCTAAGGAAGACTTAGTGGATCCCAGACCATTCACCGGGTGTGACCAAAATGACCCCTAAAGACATGTGTTATGCTTACCAACGGCTAAGTTTTCCTTCCAGTTAACTAAGCGATATTAAAGTACCAGATAGGTGTTGGACAAACTAGTCTAACATACCACAAACATTTAGCATGCAAGAGGTGACTTGATTATGGTCTAATTAAACATGATTAACAAGGTTATCAAATTACCAGATTTGAACTGCTTAACAGTTATCAATTAACCTAGAATCTAATAACCAAGATCAATCAACTAACCTTTATCTTCCAATTTCCAGTTAAGATACACATTGATTTCTTATCCAAGTACACATGCAATCCTAAGACTTTACTACGTCTAGCAAAATCCCTAGTAAACCACAAACACCAAGTCATGTGCTAGATATGATAACCACAATTGAAAGACATTCATAGGCTAATCATATAGGATAAACATGCATTCAAGAACAGAAATCAATACATAATACTCATTCAATTCAACCAAAATCAAGTCTTTTACAATAATATCAACCATTCATCAATTCAACCATTCAAACATCCACAATCATCAACTAATCATCATTCTAGATAGTGTATAAAGACTTAGCTACTCATAATCAGATCAAAACAGTGACAAAACTCAGATTCAATCAAGTTATACATCATGTTCAAATAATCAAACAATAACGACAGAGATTAAAACCCGAAATCAAGAACGTTGATGATCCTAGCTTCAATTCTTTGCTCCAATGACTCCAATATGCTCAAAATCGCCTCTCTCCTTCGTCTTCAGCCGCTCTCAGTTGTTATTTCGTAATTAGGGTTCAAAAACGACTTAAACAACACTTAAACATGTTTTTCACGTCTGAGGGGCCCTCGCGTCGCGCGAGGGAAAACCAATTTCCCTCGTCGCGCAGCGCGAGGAGGTTAATTTCTTGAAATCTGACGCGGTGGCATTTTTGTAAATAAACTGAACTTCTGAAGGCCTCGCGCTGCGCGACAGAAAACACAATTACCCGTCGCGCGACGCGAGAGGGGGGGATTTTTTTCAAAATGTTTTTCTTTTTTTCTGTTGACTCATCTGTCGCCCGCAACGCACCCGGAACCATAGTTTTCTTCAATTAAGCATATTTCCACCTTCTTGTACTCAAAAACCTACACAAACACGAAATACTAAGTAACAAACTAAAAATGAGACGAAATCTAAGCTAAACGACTCGAAAAACGAATAAAATGTGCATAGAAAATCGATGTATTTTGCAATACATCAAATATCCCCACACTTGACCCTTTTTCGTCCCTGAAAAAAAAAACATTTTATTATATATTTACAATCAGAGACTTGAAACCAATTAGGAACAAAATAAGTTGAAAAAGAAATTGAATCTTGGTTATTGTTTAACAAAACATCCTAGCGCTAGCAAATCAGGTCCCTCTATCATGTTCGCTATTAAGTTCAAGTGAGCAAACTGGGTATGTCTAAAAGATCTCACACCTAGGAAACCACTAGTTACCAGTGTATATTTTAATGAAAGGCAGAAGTCAAACCATTTAAGTTGTTCTAACCGCTATAACCTGAAAAACTAACATATCTAATAGAAGCTCATATTCACATGTGAAAGTGAACGAAATGAATGATATGAACATATACAAATCTTCGGGTTAACCTACAGACTCTAGACCCACAATGTCCCACAATTGCTCACAATTTGTCACTCACACTCGGCTAATTTCTGGAACTAGTGTAAAAGGCACTAGCATTTTCTGTGTACACTCAAAACCAAACATAACAGGATATTATCATAAGCTTGTAAAGGAATCCAGTCTCCACTTCTACGAACGAAACTTGCACAAATCAAGTAGGACTTAAATAGGGCTGTAACGAGGCTAAGGTTTACGGTAGGAAACACAAAGGAAAACAAACGAAAGGTGATTAGATGGACACGGTTTTACTAGGCCAACACAATGAACAAATGCTAAATGAAACAAAACCGGATCATATTATGGATCCGTATCCACTAAACACCACTAAACATCCATACTTGCATCTTTTTCTTTTCTTTTCTCTCTCTCTTTTTTTTTTTTTTTTTTCATTTTTTTTTTTTTTTTTTCAATTTTACAAAAACGAAATACAATGAAATAAACATAACTGCAAATATACTAGACACTAGCTCAACCGGTTCATCTAAACACACAGGCCAAAACAGATAGGTTTAAACACACAAAAGGGTAAGGCTCACGGGTTAATAAACAAAGAAAAAGAATAACACAAAGGCTCAGACGGGTGAACTAGGGGATAAACATTTAAGGGTAAGAAAGAAAAACAGGCTTCAAACAAGGCTCAAATCCTAAATGCCTCTATCACTTCTGTGCAAGTTCACATTCAAAGTCTCAACTAGCATATCCTAGACAAGTTCTAAAATATACAAGTTATGTGGTATTCACTCAGTCAAGCAGATGCATAATGAATGCATATAAACAATGAGAAACAAAAAAGCTAACCTCACCAAATGAAACTGAAAGGAAAAATTGGGTCTAAATTGCGGAACATTTGTAAGTCTATTATCCCTAGATTACACCTTCAATTTACATGTTCCTTTTTTTTTGAATTCAATGGGGCGCCACTAATTTTCTAATTTATTTGCATAAAAAGAATAGTAGTGTGCTAGATTTGTGAGTAATAAGCTTCTATTAAACAGTTAGTTTAACAACCTATAGGGGTGCCTTAATTTCTTAACACTTGGTTTCTCGTTTCTCCTAGGATGAGTACCCACAAGACCTTCCCGTTTTTAATTAAGTGATTTAGGAACACTTAGGAGACATTTCAAAGCTAGCTGGATTAACCAAAGACTCACTAATCAACCTATTATTATTATTTTTTATTATTATTATTAAATTTTTTTTTTTTTTTTTTTTTTTTGACTCAACCGACACTATATACAGACTCGAACGACAGTTACCCATCCCCACACTTGAACATTGCATTGTCCCTAATGCAGAAATGAAAATCTGACCCAAACAACTAAAAGAAGAAAAACAAAAACTAAAACTAAAACTAAAAACAAAGAAAAGAAAATAAAACAAAGATAAACTGGAAAAGACTTAGCTGGTAAAGTATAGGAAGACTGTCATGTGCCAGTCTTATCCAGAAAATGCCTTCCAATTTGAACGTGCTCAGCAAATAACTTCCAATCTCACACACGAGCAAAAGCGGCCACCATTCAATCATTCTAAACACTTAAACATAAACGAAAGGTCACCACATCACAGTCATAAAGTGCAAAGTCTAAAACTCCAACCCAACCGACCCATAACCATGAAATATGTCTAGAAATATCACATACAGACCAGGATATCATAAAAACATCATCAAAGAAAAATAATAACCCAAACAAAATAAGAATAATCATCATGCTGTCTTCATGTCCAACTACTGAGGTGGTGGCGGCTGATCTGGCCCACGAAAGAAATCAGGAATATCCATGTGCATGTTCCTCATCATGTACCTCAGAGCCTCTTCGTTCCGCTGCTGGTTCTTTTCCATGATATTTCTCATCTCACCAAAATCTGCATGCAATTGATCATGCAACTGACCAAACCTGTAATCCATAGAATCATACAAACTGTTCAAAGTAAGTGGCTCTGGGGCGGGCTCCCTACGTGCATACTGCTGCCCCGGCAGCTCTCCCCTATGTAGTGGTCTCTGTACACGAGGAGGCAAACCCATATGCATCGCCTCGGCTGCATCAGTACCCTCAGGGGGATGTACCTGTGGTCCCTCAATATCATCTTCCCACTGTGGCGGATCAGTGTATGTCCAAATACCCGCCTTCCTCAGCTCTCGAGCACCAAAAGGTACAGTATCAGGACCCCTAATCATCAATTCTCGATCATACCTGTCAAACACACCCAGACTCTCAGCAATCCGAGTGATATAGGGTCCCATATCCAGTCCTGCCCTAGCACCACCACGCCTACCTCTAGCGAAGGACCATGCTAACAAACAAGCAAATTTACTGTCCTACCTTCCACCATACACATCATGCAAAACAGATCTCTCCAAGTCACCTTATCCTCTCCAGACTTTCTCGCAATGATGGTGCAACTCAAAATCTTAAAAATGTACCTCAAAATTTTATCTTTGATATCTGTACCCACCATGGCGTTAGAAAATGAGGTAGACGATATGGTGGACCAGAAACGTGCAAGGTCGAACTCGGTCAAACAACATTCTTTACCCTCAGATTCCTTGAAAGCACCTCGCAAACCAGTAATAAATTCTGGGGTAGTTATCTCCTCTACTGTATAGAACCCAGTATGAACCGCAAACTGTGGAATAGACATCTCGTGTGTATGTCTACCCAAAGCAAAAGACACTGCATCGGGTTCATCAAAGCTACCCTCCTTCCAATGAAAGGTGGATAAAAACTCAACCGTAGGCTCTGCATACTGTGGTCCATCACACTTCAATACCTCCCTCCATTTTCCACTAACCCATCTCTCAATTTTTTCAAACTTACCCATTTGCCTCAACACATCCCAATTCATATTCCTATGTTGCATCAAACTAGTTCTAACGAACTTAGCAGCTTTATTTCTCTCATCAGTCCCCAGTTTAAACTGTAGCAATGTATGTGCCCCCAAAACAGTGGTGTGGGTGACCGGTATTACCTCTCGTTCCTCATACAAAATCTTTCTCTTTTTTTCTTGCCATTGATGATGTTCCTGATCAGCTGGGTCACCACGGGTTCTTGGCTTTGTTCCCCTTCTCTTCTTTGATGGTCCTGCCTCCGACATGCCTGAAAAACAAGGAAAAATACAAGGCATTAGCAATTACAGCAACTCACAGACTATTTTTTGTTTTTTGTTTTTTTTTTTTTTTTTTTTTTTTTTTTTTTTTTTTAATATGGAAACACCCGTATAGCATTTCGTTCGCGGATGTAACCTGTTAAAATAAAAATTTAAATTAAAAACTAGAAAGTTGAGGTTACCGTCACAATTTGATAATGTTAGACTAAATCTCGCCCGAATGGAGATTGAGTACGAGCGAGATGGTCTTGAACCTATTAGAATCATAAAAGTAATACCCCAAACACAAAAAGACTCAACTAACCTAAAACATGCAAAAAAATAAAACAAAACAAACACCAATTAAGCATATAAACCTAGAAAAGACTCATGTTACAATCTCAATGGAAGGTTTTAAATGGTTATACGATTGTTAGTGCGTGATATCTTTGATCATTATTTATTGATAGTGCTCGATAATTGAAGAGCTTTCGGCCGAAAGTAGTTCAGTGGGTTTGGTATAGATTGCACTCATATTTTTCAACTAATTGTGGGCCTCAGGTTCGAATCGTTCATGCGAAGCTGTCGGGAAGGTTCAATCGAGTCAAAACGTGTTACTTTGGTGGTTTGGTCTCGCCGGAGACTTCGCCGGAGACCGGCCGGTGTAACAGTCGACGGGAAGGGGGTTTGGGAAATGGTTTTTGAAAAAAATTACACAAATGGTCCCTCATCTTTTCAACTTGTATTATTTTATGTTAAAAGTTTTTAAAACAGGTTTCAATTATTACAAAATTACCCCCTGGACTTATAAATCAAATTTTTAATAAATATTTTATAATTTATTATTATTAATAATAATAATAATAATATTATTATTATTATCATTATTTTTATTATTATTAACATTATTATTAAATAATAATAAAAATACCAAACTAATTTGTAAAATCACATAAATTTTATATTAAATCTCGAAAAATTTTCGGGTTGTCGCATCATCCCCCTGTTAGAAGAATTTTCGTCCCGAAAATTAAGATGTACTGGCAACATTCTTGAACAGGTTAGGATACTTGAGCATCATTTCGTCCTCTCGTTCCCAAGTGAACTCGGGACCACGCCGGGAGTTCCACCGAACTCTGACAATCAGAATTTTTGCTATGCTTCAGTTGTTTAACTTCACGATCCATAATTTCCAGAATAAAATTTTATGGTAAGGTGATAAGACCAACAATGATAAGAAAGGTTATCCGTCGGAATTTAGGAATCCTAAACGTCACCATATGAAACGATTCTAACGCATATCTTGTGAAGATGTATTCCTCCTTTGACCAACCATCGGTCTAAGAACAAGGTTTTAGATGATACAGAGGAATTTAGGAATTTAGGTGATACAGATGGATTTAATGAACAAAGTTTAGAAACATTCAAGATATTCCCAAATCAGAAAGGAAACCTAAGATTCTTCTTATTGAAGATCATGTGGTGAATGTGATAGTGTGTAGCATTTGTCACCAAGGTACGGGTTTCAATCCTAGTTTGGTAAGATCATGTCATTTGTGAACTGTAAGTTCCAATGAGAATAGTTGAAGTCAATCCTTAAGATAAGGAAATCACCCTAATCCAGAGGATGAAATTTCACAAAACAAATAATTGGAAACCATTTATCGAAACGAATAGAGATTCAGTAAGGGCACAACATAATTTCAGAATCTTTTTTTTTAAAGACACAACAAGTGATTCATCGGATAAACACTTCCTTAGATTAGTTACGTGAAAACATTGTGCACACCACTAAGTTCAGCAGGTAGATTTAATTCATAGGCTACTGGGCCGATCCTTCTGACAATTTCAAAAGGTCCCACGTAGCGAGGGTTCAATTTCCCTCGTTTCCCAAAGTGTATAACTCCCTTCCAGGGAGATACCTTTAGCAAAACTTTATCTCCTTCCTGAAATTCCAGTGGCTTGCGGCGTTTATCAGCGTAACTTTTCTGGAGATCCCTGGAAGCAGCCATGCGTTCACTTATCTGGACAATTTTCTCATGAGTTTCAAAGATCAATTCTGGACCAGTAAGTTGACTATCTCCAACTTCTGCCCAGCAATGCGATGATCTACATTTACGTCCATATAAGGCCTCGAATGATGCCGCCTTGATGCTTGAATGATAGCTATTATTATATGAGAACTCTACCAAACGTAGATGACCTTCCCAGTTCTTTCAAAAATCAATAACACAAGCCCTAAGCATATCCTCAAGAGTCTGTATGGCTCTTTCACTTTGACCATCAGTCTTAGGGTGATAGGATAGGCTGTGCTCATATCTAGGCAAGTGCCTAGAGCTTTCTAAAGTTTATCCCAAAAGATAGATGTAAATCGTGTGTCACGATTAGAGATGATAGACACTGGCACTCCGTGTCTAAAGGTAATTTCTAAGCAACTAGGGTTAATGCTAAGTTGAGGAATAATTCCAGAAGAATCAAAACTTTTATCAGCCCTGGTATCGAATAGATGTGTAGCTACCGATGACAAGGTATGTGCATGTAATAACATTTGGTCTTGCTTCAGTCATAAATGTATGACCGTGTGATGTATTACCTTTATTTCCACACTCTTACTTTCTAGTTATAGTCATTTCATAATTCTGATTGTTTCTAATTTGTCTTGGGGTCCTAATCAACCTAGGGCACACTTATGGTAATGGTCGGAACTCCAACCTTCTTAATGTCCCCGTTTAACACATGTTAGCTTAATCGTATCAACCAACATAGCTAGGTTCACAACATTGGTATTAAAGCAAATCATCTAAACCATCAGAGAGGCTTATTCTACTACTCACTAGATTTTTCCCAGTGTCCTTCTTAATTCTATTTGGTCTAATGTCATAAGGTATGACATCAGTTTTATCAATTCATGGAGTTTGTTAGTATAAAGAGCACGACTTACCCTACCATTGCATGATTTTAGAATTACAATTCTAACTTTTGCATTTCATTCCTTAAGTAATAGTCCTCAATAACCAAGGCTTTGAACTCATCTCAAACCCTCAATAATCCTATATATAAGCATCACTGGTATACTAAGAATGTGCTTAAATTGGTTACACGACACCCTAATTTTTCTTAGCATTATCCCAGAGAATAACGTAGTGTATGTATAGAGAGTATCATCACCCTTCTATATTTCCTGTAGTCCAATTTCATTCTAAGCATTCAATCAGTTCCTCAGTTACTGAAATGCTAAGTGGAGGAATGTCTCTTAAAAGATAAAATTAATATCATGATTGGAAATTCCATAAAGGCTCTAAGTAGGACAGGACTTAGGTAATAGCAAATAATCTACAAGCACATAAGTACAATATGTCTAATGATAGCTGCCTATCCTTCATACTTTCAGGATTTCAGGTATAACCATGTCAGGGCAAGTACTAGGAAAACAAGTCTATCTTTAGGTTAGGACAAGTGTAGCATAATTACCAAATGGAACACGTCACAGTAATTTGACCCATTTGCCTTATAGACTTGTGTATGACCGCAGTAACTTCACGTGCTATAATAGTAGCAATCTTACGACCAGAGTTTCTAGACCGTGAACGGATTTGACGAGAAGCCATTCTTGAAAGATCATTAAGAATTTTCATGGAAATATGAGCTATTCAACATGAAAACGACAATCGAGAATTTGGTATAATAACAATGAGATATTCCAGGTGTAATCGTTTGATTCGTAAATCAAAGCGAGTACGTTGACTAATCAAAGTATTGGGTCAATCACAACTTTGTTGAAGACATGCGTACCTATAAGCAGATACTCATCCCGAGAGTTCCCAGGTAAGGTAAACAGGTCCATCGGTTGATTTGGATTTATACGAATACCTTGCCTAGACAGAACACCTCGAGATACAGGCATCACGCTCTTCCAGCATTACATGTTTCAAGTTGTAAGACACAGACTTTGACGAATTTGAAAACCATGAATAACAATCGAGTTTTGGAGTTTGAAATCACTTGAATTAGGCACACAATGCCTTAGAATATGATTTAAGATTCGTGTGTGTATTGATAGGAATAAGGTATAAGAGGAATCACATAAGGCATATAACTTCTTAATCTTAGTCAATCTCTAACTAAGGCAATTTACTTTGTGCAACTATTATGTGTGGCTATAGGCTAGATGCAATTCCTAACTCACTATAACCAATGGCTCTAATACCAATCTGTCACACCCTCAAATTCCGGGTCTGGAATCTATCACGGAGGGGTGAGCAAACAGGATCGAACACAGTAGTTACACATGAGATGCAATTATCTATATGATAAGTTTTAGATAATCAATCCATTATTATTCAGAGCGTTAGATATTATACGCAGCGGAAATAAATATATATATTGTTTCTTAACAATACGTCTAATCATGTCTTATCAATAACCAATATGTATCTTGAGCTCTTATATGATCCTACGTGCATGTCCATAAGCTCCTAGTAGATACCATTAAAATTTATCAAATTTTATGAAATATAAATCTTTAGATATTAAAGTATTAACAAGGATAAATAAATGATTAGCTATACGTTTATAACAAATCCCCGAAAACCAACCTTAGATCAATTGAACGCTAGGTTCAAGATTTAACTTATTTAGGTTATGGGGGATACGCGTTATAGCAGGAAGGATTTAGGTACCCCTATACGGGAATTGAGAAGCTTGATCATGGATGAAGCCCATAAGTCTAGATACTCTATCCACCCAGGTGCAGATAGATGTATTACGACTTAAAGCTTGTTTACTGGTGGCTAAGAATGAAGGCAGATATTGCGACCTATGTAAGGCCCACCTTTCTCAGGGAAGCCTCACAGTTGGTCATTCACAGCAAAACATTTGTTAAGACAGTCATTTATTCATATAGGCATAAATATACGTTGCAGCGGAAAAATACTGTCATTCAATTCATTACAAGTAAAATATAAACGTTGTCTTTAATCCTCAAAACTATTTAAGAGTCCTTTGTTTAGCTTTTCTTCATCCGGGATGCCAGTCTTCTAGTGCCAAGAAGCTTCAGTCCCATGCCTCTATTCCGTCGCTCTAACTCTTACCTGTCAACTGATATGCATACAAAAGTCAGCTTCGCTGAGTGAATTCTAGGTTTTCTTTGTAAATAACTTTTGTAAAGGTATTAGCTTTAGCAGTTGGAAATAGTTCTCGTCTATCAAGCATCAATACATACAGGCTATCACTTTATTGATACTTTATCATTTCTTTTTATTTCTCGTTATTTATTACTCTTCTTTATCCGTCAATTCTCTGTCACAATCGGTGCCTAGGCTCGCCTAGGACTTTACCGACACGCCAATAAGGGCTTACAGTCGTACTCGATCGGGCCATTAATGTCATGCCAATTCAGGGCTTACAGACCTGCCTGTTCGAGCATTACTTTATCCGGGTGAGGGCACAACAATGCAACCCTCCTTTAGCCATTGCTTGCAAGTCTTTACTTTATCCCTTGCCAGCAGGACTTTACTTGCAAGACTTTACTTTATCCAGGTACACGTTATGGGCCACATAACCTTTCTTTACGTTTCACTTTCTTATTTAAGTTATATATTAATATAACACAAACACATCTCGAAGGCAATCCATCACTACAAGGTTATATCTCAATAAGGAAAACACGTTATCAGCTCGTTAGAAAATCCCGTTTCCCATATAAGATAGTAAGTAAAACTTTACTCTAAAAGAACTGGTCATAAAAAGGTATATATATATTAGTATGCATACCGCCCCAAAACATTTAAAGCATGTATAAAATAGGGGATCTAGAACTCACCTGAACTTGTCCAAATAGCTTAAATTCTAAGTCACTTAAGCTATAGTCTGATATCTAGCTGCACGAAAGTTAATGCACAAAAACGTCATTTTCTTCATAGTTTCGCCCATAGTTTCGCTACAGCGAAACTGCAGTTTCGCTGCCAGTTTCGCTGGGCAGCATTTCTGCTAGTTTCGCTAGGCAGATTCGCTGCCTTGAGCGCCCAACTTTCATGGAATTTCCTAGTCTCGCAAAGCCTATAGGTCAGTCTGGGTCTTAGCGAGATTACTGGCGAAACTATAGTTTCGCCCAGCGAAACTGTAGTTTCGCCCCAGCGAAATGTAGTTTCGCTAGAATTTCTCCTAGTCTCGCTGAACTAATGTGCAGTTTCACTGGTTGAATGCTTAAATTCGCTGGATCGGGGCCCAGTTTCGCTGGAAGAAAAGAAACTCAGATCCAGCCCATTTTTAACCCAAAATCATAACTTTTTACGTCCAAATCCTTGGTTTACCTTCCATGAAACCAAATCTAAGCTTTTTACACGTTTTCATACGTAAAAATTCGACCTTTATGTGTTTCTTTAAACTTTTCAAAACCCCAAAACCCTAGAATCCGGGTTTGATCTACAGAAGGCCTTAGAGGTCGATTCTTACCTTGTTTTGTTGCTCTTTCCTTGTGTTTTGATGCTCCAATCCACCAGAACTTCAATCCTTCAAACCTTCAAGCTCCAAATCTTAAATTTCTTCACTTTCTCTCTCTACTTTCTCTCTCTACGAATTTGGTGGCTAGGGTTTGAAATGGTGAAGATGGAGTTGTTCATGCATGTTTAAGGGCTGATTAGGGCCCTTAAACCCATTAAGCCTAGCCCATTAAGACTAATTTATCCATAGCCCACTAATTTACCCCTTTATTTCTTAAATTAACCCTTAAAAGCCCATTATTATTAAATGGCTCGTTTCGGGAAATTTCGGGGCGTTACAAGTCTCCCCCCTTATTTAGGTTTCGTCCTCGAAACCTGACTCGTCATTAAACAGATTGGGGTATTGGCGTCTCATTTCCTCCTCGGATTCCCAGGTGGCATCCGACCCTTTTCGGTGTTTCCATTGCACCTTGACTTGCTTGACTACTTTATTTCTTAATTGTTTCTCCTTCCGATCCAGTATAGCCACTGGTTGCTCTACATAGTTCAGCTTCTCATCCACCTCGATGTCATCTAGAGGTACGACTGCCTCACTTGGTGCTAAACATTTTCTTAAGTGCGACACGTGAAAGGTAGGGTGAACCCACTTAATTCTTCTGGAAGGTCTAGCCTGTAAGCTACGTCCCCAACTCGTGCTAGTACCTCGAATGGTCCGATGAACCTGGGACTCAGTTTCCCCCTCTTCCTAAATCGGATAATCCCTTCCATGGCGACACTTTTAACATTACCATGTCACCCACGCTAAATTCTATTGGTCTCCTCCTTCTATCGGCGTATGACTTTTGTCTATCCTTTGCAGCCTTCATATACTCCTTGATTTTCTCCACTTTTCCGTTGTGGCTTCCACAACCTCTAAGCTTCCTAGCTCCTTCTGTCCGATATCACCCCAACAAATAGGAGTTCTGCACCGTCGACCGTACAATAACTCATATGGGGGCATCTTAATACTGGCGTGGTACTGTTGTTATAGGAGAACTCTGCTAGTGGCAGATGATCATCCTAATTACCGCCAAATTCGATGACGCATGCCCGAAGCATATCTCTAGTGTCTGGATCGTTTCTTTCCGATTGCCCATCGGTCTGTGGGTGGTATGCGGTACTAACATGCAACCTCGCGCCCATTTCTTCATTGAACCTTTTCCAAGAACTTCGAGGTGAACCGTGTATCTCTATCTGAAACAATCGATACGGGCATACCATGTCGCGCCACGATTTCTCGGATAAACAGTTCAGCAAGCTTTTCTGAACTAATTGCTTCCTTGATCGAAGGAAATGCGCACTCTTAGTTAGTCTGTCAACTATCACCCATATCGCGTCGTGGCCTTTGCCGTGCGGGGTAGCTTGGTGATGAAGTCCATGGTAACATGTTCCCACTTCCATTCTGGTACTTCTAATGGCTGAACATAACCATAAGGTCTTTGGTGCTCAGCCTTCACCTGTAGGCACGTGAGACATTATTTACATACGCAACCACATCTCTCTTCATTCCGGGCCACCAATAATCTTTCTTCAAATCGTGGTACATCTTATTTGCGCCTGGGTGAATTGAGTAGCGGGTCTTGTGCGCTTCGTCCATAATCTTTTCCCGCAAGTCACCATGCTTCGGAACCCATATCCTGCCATGGAAGGTCTTAACACCCAAGGTGTTCTCTACCAATTCATCCACTTTCCCACCATCCTTTCCTTATTGATTTGCTGCTCTTTTAAAGCGTCCATTTGAGCTTGCTTATCATTCTCATAACATCTGGGGTCACTATTAGTTGGCACGCCTTCACCCGGATCGGTTCATATCCTTCCTTTCGGCTCAGGGCATCGGCTACCACGTTCGCCTTACCCGGGTGATAATGGATTTCACAGTCGTAATCCTTTATCAACTCCAACCACCTCCTCTGTCTCATATTTAGGTCCTTCTGCTCAAAGAAATATTTCAGACTTTTGTGGTCGGTAAATATGGCGCACTTAGTTCCATACAAATAGTGTCTCCAGATCTTCAATGCGAACACTACTGCGGCAAGTTCCAAATCGTGAACGGGTAATTAACCTCCGTGTCCTTTAGCTGTCTGGATGCGTAAGCTATAACCTTTCCTCTTTGCATCAACACACAGCCTAACCCGCAGTAAGAAGCATCGGAGTATACCGTTAGGTCTTCATCTCCTTCCGGTAGGGTTAGCACAGGAGCTTTGGTTAGTCTATCCTTCAACTCTTGAAACGCATCTTCCTGTTCTTTTCCCCAGTCGAACACCACGTCTTCCTCGTTAACCTTGTTAATGGGGAAGCTATCTTCGAGAAATCTTTGATGAACCTTCTATAATAGCCAGCCAATCCCAAGAAACTACGGATCTCGGATGGCGTCCTTGGGGAATTCCATTGCGTAACTGCTTCAACTTTCGCTGGATCAACCATAACTCCCTCGGAATTTATAATGTGCCCTAAAAACTGCACCTCCCGTAGCTAGAAGGCACATTTAGAGAACTTCGCATATAGTTTCTCCCTTCGTAAAGTTTCTAACACCTCCTTGATGTGACAAGCGTGGTCTCCTTCGTTCTTTGAGTATATCAAAATATCGTCAATGAAGAACTATCACTGATCGGTCCAACATCGGGCGACACACGCGATTCATTAAGTCCATGAATGCCGCAGGAGCATTGGTTAGCCCGAAAGACATAACCAGAAACTCATAGTGGCCATAGCGCGTTCGGAAGCCGTCTTTGGGATATCTTGCTCCCTTACCTTCAGTTGGTGATATCCGGATCGAGATCTATCGGGAGAACCAGCTTGCCCCTTGCAACTGATCAAACAGATCGTCTATCCAGGGTAGAGGGTACGATTCTTCACGGTCAGCTTATTCAACTCCCTGTAATCTATACACATCCTCATGCTGCCATCCTTCTTCTTCACAAACAGCACTGGAGCGCCCCATGGAGAAATGCTGGGCCTAATAATCCTTTGTCAAGGAGTTCCTGCAGTTGTGACATGAGCTCCTTCATCTCGGAGGAGCTAGGCGGTAGGGTGCTTTGGCAATGGGTTGGGCTCCTGACAGCAAGTCAATCTGAAACTCTATCTCTCTATCGGTGGTACTCCGGGCAGATCCTCCGGGAATACGTCAGGAAAGTCCCGCACCACTGGTACATCGGACAACTCTTCGCTTCATCCTTAACATCCTTGACATACGCTAGATAAGCTCCGCACCCTCGCCTCATACATTTCTCCGCCTTGATCATGGAAATGATCCTTGGAACCTTACAATCGTTATCACCGTAGATCGTAACCGGACTACCATCTGGAGCCGTTAATCGGATCATCTTTTGTTGGCATACTATGTTAGCATCGTGGGCAGCTAGCCAATCCATCCCTAGTACGACATTGAAACCTCCTAAGGGCATAACAAACAATCGTGCGGGAAAGTAATGGCCTCCTAGTTTAATGTGGCAGTCCTCTATCATCTGGACTATTCTAATGGACTTACCATCGGCGTTTCTACTTTGAAGGCATCATCTATTTCCTTAGTTTGGACATCTAGTGTAGCACAGAAGGACACAGATACAAAACTCTTACTGGCACCACTATCAAATAATATGGAGGTGCAAACATCATTGACAAGAACGTACCTGACACTACGTCCGGGTCCTTCCTTGCTTCCTTCTTGTTCATGGTGAAAGCCCTTGCCTTGACCTTGGGCTTTCCATCATCCCCCTTGTCATCACCCCTGCTCGTGCCCGAGCTTCCCGGCTTGGCTTTCTTGCAATCCCTGCTGTAGTGCCCCGACTCATGGCAGTTAAAGCACTCGTTTACTTCCGGGCACTCCCTAGCCATGTGACCCGTTTTCCCACACCGGTAGCACCCATGGCTACCCAATCGGCACTCTCCGGGATGCCTCCTCCCACACTCCCACAGTTCTTAGCTTCCTCGACCCTCTTCACAACCATCTGTTTTGCATCCACCCTTGCTTTCTTGTTCCCCGGTTGGTGGCCACCACTTCCATATCTCTTCCCATTGTCATTGTTCCAAACTTTCCTCGTCTCACCCACTGCCATCGGCCTACGATGATCGTACAACCTCCCACTGAGGTCCACTGCTGACCTAAAAGTACTAGGTCGAGCAGTGACCATGTCCCTACGAATGTCTAGAGGCAACCCTTGTATGTACCTCTTGATCCTTTTGGCTTCAGGAGTTACCAAATCAGGCACCAGACGTGCCATTTCATTGAATCTTGTAGTGTACTCCTGGTGAGTCATATTTCTAGCCTCCAAACTCACAAACTCTTGCTCGACCTTGTCAAGCTCTCTTTCCGGGCAGTACTCCTCTATCACCAACCTCTTCATCTCCGGCCATTTCATCCTCTCAATGGCCTCCTCTCCGTAAGACTCAGCAATGTTATCCCACCAACACAGTGCTGGATCCAAAAGGGAATGGGAAGCAAACTTCACCTTTTGGTTTTCACGACACTCGCTGATCTTCAGTACGGCTTCCATTTCCCTAATCCAACGCTGAGCAGTGGCAGCGTTACCAGTACCATCAAATGTTGGGGGCTTACACCTCTGAAAATCCCGTAGCTGCACCCTTCGCCCTCTCTTCCACTTCAGGGCCATCATGGTTACCCAGACGATCTCCCTCGTCGCTCAATTCCTCAGTCTTGACTGCCCCTTTCTTATCAACTTTTTCTGAAGCCGTACTCTTCTTACTGTCGCCCTTAACCTGCTCCACAAATTCCGCAAGCAGAGCGGCATCACTCCAGACAGGACCTGATGCACCTCTTGGGCAATAGCTTCCTTTACTGTCTCTTTCAGTTTGGCCTGACCAGGGGTAGACCCCTCGGCTCCCGTTTCTAACTCAACCTCCTCCTCCTTAATCGGTTCCTCAACCGGCTTTCTGGTTGACCTTTTGTTAGCTTCACAGTTGCACTTGCAGTTTCCTTTGCCTTAGTCGGGGGCCTTCCCCTAGTGCTTCTCCGGGTGACCATGGTTGGAACTTCTTTCTTAGGTGCCATTCGTTCTACTTCCTATAAGATTCAGAATGTTAATATGGTCTTTCAAGGCAAGTTCACTTCACGACAAGTTTTGTAAATTTTTAATAACAGTGGCCAGTTGTGATTAACTATTTACAGAACTTCCGTGCCATAAACTTTCCTATCCTGAACCACACCAACACCAGAACCTACTATACCTAGTCTATGCACGTATAAGTCACATAAATTCAAATAGGTGTCACAGATAACTTTATCATACTCTATCTCGGCTCTTACTTAAATAAGAAGGCACTATCCCTCGGAATAATACCTACAACGTACTTTGTTACCTCTTGGCATGGAGCTTCTTGGACTGGCATCCTTAACACTTGGTCCCATTATCTGTTTAAGTTTAGGTTTACAAAAACAGTTTTCCCAAATCTCTTAAACATGGCTCTGATACCAACTTGTAAGGCCCACCTTTCTCAGGGAAGCCTCACAGTTGGTCATTCACAGCAAAACATTTGTTAAGACAGTCATTTATTCATATAGGCATAAAATATACGTTGCAGCGGAAAAATACTGTCATTTGAATTCATTACAAGTAAAATATAAACGTTGTCTTTAATCCTCAAAACTATTTAAGAGTCCTTTGTTTAGCTTTTCTTCATCCGGGATGCCAGTCTTCTAGTGCCAAGAAGCTTCAGTCCCATGCCTCTATTCCGTCGCTCTAACTCTTACCTGTCAACTGATATGCATACAAAAGTCAGCTTCGCTGAGTGAATTCTAGGTTTCTTTGTAAATAACTTTTTGTAAATGTATTAGCTTTAGCAGTTGGAAATAGTTCTCGTCTATCAAAGCATCAATACATACAGGCTATCACTTTATTGATACTTTATCATTTCTTTTTATTTCTCGTTATTTATTACTCTTCTTTATCCGTCAATTCTCTGTCACAATCGGTGCCTAGGCTCGCCTAGGACTTTACCGACACGCCAATTAAGGGCTTACAGTCGTACTCGATCGGGCCATTAATGTCATGCCAATTCAGGGCTTACAGACCTGCCTGTTCGAGCATTACTTTATCCGGGTGAGGGCACAACAAATGCAACCCTCCTTTAGCCATTGCTTGCAAGTCTTTACTTTATCCTTGCCTGCAGGACTTTACTTGCAAGACTTTACTTTATCCAGGTACACGTTATGGGCCACATAACCTTTCTTTACGTTTCACTTTCTTATTTAAGTTATATATATATAATATAACACAACACATCTCGAAGGCAATCCATCACTACAAGGTTATATCTCAATAAGGAAAAACACGTTATCAGCTCGTTAGAAAATCCCGTTTCACATATAAGATAGTAAGTAAAACTTTACTCTAAAAGAACTGGTCATAAAAAGGTATATATATATTAGTATGCATACCGCCCCAAAACATTTAAAGCATGTATAAAATAGGGGATCTAGAACTCACCTGAACTTGTCCAAATAGCTTAAATTCTAAGTCACTTAAGCTATAGTCTGGATACTCTAGCTGCACGAAAGTTAATGCACAAAAACGTCATTTTCTTCATAGTTTCGCCCATAGTTTCGCTACAGCGAAACTGCAGTTTCGCTGCCAGTTTCGCTGGGCAGCATTTCTGCTAGTTTCGCTAGGCAGATTCGCTGCCTTGAGCGCCCAACTTTTGTTGGAATTTCCTAGTCTCGCAAAGCTATAGGTCAGTCTGGGTCTTAGCGAGATTACTGGCGAAACTATAGTTTCGCCCCAGCGAAACTGTAGTTTCGGCCCAGCGAAATGTAGTTTCGCTAGAATTTCTCCTAGTCTCGCTGAACTAATGTGCAGTTTCACTGGTTGAATGCTTAAATTCGCTGGATCGGGGCCCAGTTTCGCTGGAAGAACAGAAACTCAGATCCAGCCCATTTTTAACCCAAAATCTTAACTTTTTACGTCCAAATCCTTGGTTTACCTTCCATGAAACCAAATCTAAGCTTTTTACACGTTTTCATACGTAAAATTCGACCTTTATGTGTTTCTTTAAACTTTTCAAAACCCCAAAACCCTAGAATCCGGGTTTGATCTACAGAAGGCCTTAGAGGTCGATTCTTACCTTGTTTTGTTGCTCTTTCCTTGTGTTTGATGCTCCAATCCACCAGAATTTCAATCCTTCAAACCTTCAAGCTCCAAATCTTAAATTTCTTCACTTTCTCTCTCTACTTTCTCTCTCTACGAATTTGGTGGCTAGGGTTTGAAATGGTGAAGATGGAGTTGTTCATGCATGTTTAAGGGCTGATTAGGGCCCTTAAACCCATTAAGCCTAGCCCATTAAGACTAATTTTATCCATAGCCCACTAATTTACCCCTTTATTTCTTAAATTAACCCTTAAAAGCCCATTATTATTAAATGGCTCGTTTCAGGAAATTTCGGGGCGTTACACCTATGTCTCAAAGTGTTTGACATGTTCTAAAGTCAAGGTCGAATACCAAAAGCCTTCAGGAATGTTGACTCAGCCAGAAATTCCGTGTGGAAGTGGGAAATGATAACCATGGATTTCGTCACTGGCTTGCCCAAATCTCAAACGAGCAATGACACCATTTGGGTTATCGTTGACCGTCTCACCAAATCCGCTCATTTCATACCCATCCGTGAAAAAGACAAGATGGAGAAGCTTGTAAGGGTGTACATCAAAGAAATTATCTCTAGACACGGAGTGCCGGTGTCTATCATCTCTGATCGTGATGCACGATTTACATCAATCTTCTGGGGAAAACTTCAGAAAGCTCTAGGCACTCGTCTAGATATGAGCACAGCCTATCACCCTCAAACTGATGGTCAAAGCGAAAGAACCATACAGACTCTTGAGGATATGCTTAGGGCTTGTGTTATTGACTTTGGAAAGAACTGGGAAGGTCATTTACCTTTGGTAGAGTTCTCATATAACAATAGCTATCATGCGAGCATCAAGGCGGCACCATTCGAGGCCTTATATGGACGTAAATGTAGATCACCGCTTTGCTGGGCAGAAGTTGGAGATAGTCAACTTACTGGTCCGGAATTGATCTTTGAAACTCATGAGAAAATTGTCCAGATAAGAGAACGCATGGCTGCTGCCAGGGATCGCCAGAAAAGCTATGCAGATAAACGCCGCAAGCCACTGGAGTTTTAGGTAGGAGATAAATTTTACTAAAGGTATCTCCCTGGAAGGGAGTGATACGCTTTGGGAAATGAGGGAAATTGAACCATCGCTACGTGGGACCTTTTGAAATTGTCAGAAAGATCGGCCCAGTAGCCTATGAATTAAATCTACCTGCTGAACTTGGTGGTGTGCATAATGTTTTTCATGTATCTAATCTAAGGAAGTGTTTGTCCGATAAATCACTTGTTGTGCCTTTAGAGGAACTGCAAGTAGATGAGAAACTCAGGTTTATCGAGGAACCAGTTGAGATCATGGATAGAGAGGTTAAACAACTAAAGCACAGCAAAATTCCGATTGTCAGGGTTCGGTGGAACTCCCGGCGTGGTCCTGAGTTCACTTGGGAACGAGAGACGAAATGATGCGCAAGTATCCTAACCTGTTCAAGAATGTTGCCGGTACTTCTTAATTTTCGGGACGAAAATTCCTGTAACAGGGGGATAATGTGACAACTGGGAAAAATTTCATGATTTATATACAAATCTAGCATTTGTGTGATTGTACAAATTTGTTTTTATATTTTTATTAGTATTTAATAATATTATTATTAAAAATAAAAATATAACTAACAATAATAATAACAATAATAACAATATTGTTAAAAATAAAAATAACAATAATAATGATAATAATAATATTGTTATTAATAATAATAATTTATAAAAATTTATTAAATTCGGATTTAATAAGTCCAGAGGGCAGTTTTGCCAATTTTGAAACTTAATATAAAACTTTATACATGAAATAATAAACCCTGGAAAGTCGAGGGACCAATTGTGTAAATTGTTTAAAAATCCCAACCCACCGCCCGCGTCCCCGTCGGCTTTCTCCGGCGACTATTCCGGCGGCTCCGGCGACCCTCTAAACGCCAAATATACACGGTTTTTCATTAATCAAAAGCTCCCGACACATTTGAGTGGGAGTTTCGAACTCGTGGGGCCTCGAAATTGGAATAATGGTGTCGAATTATTGAGATTTCCACTCGACCGAAACTTTCGGCCGACACCCACTACCAAAATGCACTAAACAATAATAATTGTCGAACTGATTGCGCACTCACAATCTTTTGATTATTTATAACCTGTTATCAAGTTCAATTTCACACAAAACACAACACAACATCACCATTGATCGTCATCTTCGTTCGGACCTGCAACTCTTTCGAAATCCTAATTAGAACCGTTATAAACCCAAATTTCCAGAGGGCTATTGATCATTAAGGTTATTGGAGACTTCCTGTGAAGTTAATTTCATTTTCATCCACGTTTAATCATCATTTGGATTCCACATTGCTCGCGGTCTGTTCTTCAATCGATCTTGACGATTTAAATACCAAAACAGGTAATTAAAGACACCTAAATACTCGATTCATCATGGGGAACAAAAGCCCCATGATTATAGTTGTTAACATATTCGAATCGATGCTCAATTTGGTTGATTTGTAATCTAGGGCTCGAACGATTTGGGGGTGTTTGGTTGGAACAGTTTAAGAAAACTAAAAGCTGAATCCTTGTGCGGCCTTGTGCCTTTGGTTCACTGGTTTCGGGGTGGGATTGTGTGTGTGTGGTCGCGGGTTCGAACCCGGCCACCAACATTTATTTTTTTAAAGACTTTTTGGCCTTTTAAAAATACAGAAAAATTATTAAAAATTATAAAAATAATTTTTATAAACTTTGTTCATTTTAGAAGTTATATAATTATTTCTCGAAAATTATTTCTTTAAAAACCTTATTTATTTATTTATTTATTTATTACAAATGTTATAAAATATTATTTATAAATGTTAGAAATAGCCATTTTTATAAAATAGACTCTAAATAATAACGTAAATTATTAATTTATTATTAGACGTTATATTATCTGTAATTATGGATAAAAATGATTTTATAAATTAAATCATAAAATCATACTAAATAATACATGATTTACTGAAAATCATAAATAGATTTTTAAATAAAATAACAACATAGATTACTACACATAAATAATGTTTATCCATAATATAAATATGGATAACATAATTAATAATTAGATAAATTATATTATGTTTTACCCTGTAAATATGTTACAATTTAATAATATATTATTATTCATTATTTATACATAATCTATGTTCAGTTATAATAACATTATTATAAATATAATGTCTAGATAATTTGTGTCTAATTGTAAAATCTTACAAAATTAAATATAAATTTACATATTTAAATAATGTCTAAAAATTTATTTGGAACATAATGATATGTTAAAAATCATAATTAAAATTTATCAAATTTTATGAAATATAAATCTTTAGATATTAAAGTATTAACAAAGATAAATAAATGATTAGCTATACGTTTATAACAAATCCCCGAAAACCAAACCTTAAATCAATTGAACGCCAGGTTCAAGATTTAACTTATTTAGGTTATGGATTTGTATTTGTTTGCTTACGTGAATTATAATTGCTTAACAGGAATTCACTAGGTTGTCAACACCACACAGAAAGTGAGGTGAGTTCATAACTATTCCCTTTTTTAATCATTTAAATATTTTGGGGCTAGAATACATGTAATTAAATTTACAAATTATTTTTGTGTATTATGTTAAATAATAATTTGATCACATTTATGATTACATATGGTTACTATGAAAAATCCTTCTCTGTATACTGGACTATAAACTAGCAGGGATCTTTTGGATAGTACTATCGGGGAGTGACTTACCCCACAAAGGTTTGGACATGTGGTCCTTACCAAGATGCACAAAGATCTTATTGTCATTCGGGATGACTTGTTCTTGTGTGAGAAGGCAGATGTGCACTATATTAAGTTTGTCATTATAGTTTCATTTACAACCCATATGAGGATAAATGTAAAGGAGGATTTGCTCCCTCTGATTTGAAATTATTATGATAACATAATATACACATGAAAAGGATATTAAACTATGGTACATGGACAAATCCTATGTGAAGGACTTGTTGGGCTTGTACATAGTGGGTATGTGGGATAGCGGGTTCACCTTAATAAAAAGGGTTCCGACAGCTATTCATATACCGGTGAGTAAATTAAACTCACACTTTTACAGTAAATCCTAATTGAGGATAATTGATGATTTATCATTATGTTTTACTTACCTATGAACTCACCAACCCTGTGTTGACACTTGATTTACATGTATTCTCAGGTATCTACTAGGAGCTTATGGACATGCACGTAGGACCATATAAGAGCTCAAGATACCTATTGATTATTATTTGAATTATGATTAAGAAATGTTGTCAAGAAAACAATCTATCTTTCATTTCCGCTGCTCTGATTATTAATGAAATGTTTATCTAAAACTTATCATATAGATAACTGCATCTCATGTGTGACTACTGAGTTCGATCCTGTTTGTTCACCCCTCCGTGATAAATTCCAGACCCGGAATTTGAGGGTGTGACATTAGCTTTTCTTCTTCAGGAATGCCAGTCTTCTAGTGCCAAGAAGCTTCAGTCCCATTCCTCTATTCTATGGCTCTAACTCTTGCCTGTCAACTGATATGCATACAAAAGTCAGCTTCGCTAAGTGGATTCTAGGTTTACTTTGCTAAATAACTTTCGTAAGAGATATTAGCTTATCAGTTGAAAATAATCCTTGTCTATCAAAATATAAATACACACAGACAATCACTTTATCAATACTTTATCATTTATTGTTATTTATTACTCTTCTTTATCCGTCAATTCTCTGTCACTATCGGTACCTAGGCTCGCCTAGGACTTTACCGACATGCCAATTAAGGACTTATTATCGTACCCGATCAGGCCATTATTGTCATGCCAATTCAGGACTTACTGACCTGGCTGTTTGAGCATACTTTATCACTTTATCACTGGTGAGGGCACAACGAATGCAACCCTCCTTTATCAATTTGCTTGCAAGGCTTTACTTTATCACTTTATCAAGGTACACGTTATGGACCCAATAACAATTCTTTAAGTTTCACTTATATCTTTAGTTTTCACATACACTTAACACATAATAAAAAGCAAACTCTTAGTCTAAGCATTCATTTTATCAATCATGAGAGATAAACTAGATAACTGACCCTCCGCGGGACAGCGGGGGTTCGGGGGCGGCCCCTAGTGGGGTCCAAGGGGCAACGCCCCTGGCTGGGGCCGGGCTGCCAGGTCAGCGCGCCCAAAAATTATTTTGAACTATTTAAATGGCACATTTTACTTTAGAAAATTTTATTTTCTTGATAAAAGGTCTTAAAAACCGTCATCATAAAATATGTAATTTAGTATGCATATCACCCCAAAACATTGAAAACGGGTAAAGGAGGGGTCTAGAACTCACCTGAACTTGTCCAATAGCTTAAATTCTAAGCCACTTAAGCTATAGCCTGAACACTCTAGTTGCACGAAAGTTAATATGCAAAAACGTCATTTTCTTCATAGTTTCGCCCATAGTTTCGCTACAGTGAGACTGCAGTTTCGCTGCCAGTTTCGCTGGGTAGCATTTCTGCTAGTTTCGCTAGGCAGATTCGTTGCCTTGAGCGCCCAACTTTCGTTGGAATTCCCTAGTCTCGCAAAGCCTATAGGTCAGTCTGGGTCTTAGCGAGATTACTAGCGAAACTATAGTTTCGCCCCAGCGAAACTGTGGTTTCGCTGGAATTTCTCCTAGTCTCGCTGAACTAATGTGCAGTTTCGCTGGTTGAATGCTTAAATTCGCTGGATCGGGGCCCAGTTTCGCTGGATGAACAGAAACTCAGATCCAGCCCATTTTTAACCCAAAATCTTAACTTTTTATGTCCAAATCCTTGGTTTACCTTCCATGAAACCAAATCTAAGCTTTTTACACGTTTTCATACGTAAAAATTGGACCTTTATGTGTTTCTTTAAACTTTTCAAAACCCCAAAACCCTAGAATCCGGGTTTTGTCACACCCTCAAATTCCAGGTCGGGAGCAAACAGGATCGAACACAGTAGTTACACATGAGATACAGTTTTCTATATGATAAGTTTTAGATAATCAACCCATTATTATTCAGAGCATTAGATATTATACGCAGCGGAAATAAATATATAGATCGTTTCTTAACAATACGTCTAATCATATCTTAGATAATAAAATATGTATCATGAGCTCTTATGTTATCCTACGTGCATGTCCATAAGCTCCTAGTAGATACCTGAGAATACATGTAAAATCAAGTGTCAACACAGGGTTGGTGAGTTCATAAGTAAGTAAAACATATTTGATAAATCATCAATTATCATTCAAAGAAGGGTTTATTGTAAAAGTGTGAGTTTAAATTACTCACCGGTATATGAATAGCCTATCGGAACCCTTTTTAATAAGGTGAACCCGCTATCCCACATACCCACTATGTACAAGCCCAACAAATCCTTCACATAGGATTTGCCCATGTATCATAGTTTATTATTTCTATGTACAAGCCCAACAAATCCTTCACATAGGATTTGCCCATGTATCATAGTTTAATATCCTTTTCATGTGTATATTATGTTATTTATAATAATTCAAATCAGAGGGCGCGAATCCTCTCTTTACATTTATCCTCATATAGGTTGTAAGTGGAACTATTATGACAAAATTTTATATAGCGCACATCTGCCTTCTCAACACCAGAATAGTCATCCCGAATGACAGCGAGATCTTTATGCATCTGATAAGGACCATATGTCCAAACCTTTGTGGGGGTCAGTCACTCCCCGATAGTACTATCCAAAAGATCCCTGCCTTGTTAATAGTCCAGTTTACAGAGAAGGATTTTCATTATAACCATATGTAATCGTAAATGTGATTCAATTATTATTTAACATAATACATAAAATAATTTGTAATTTTAATTACAACATGTATTCCAGCCCCAAAATATTTAAATGATTAAAAAGGGGAATAGTTATGAACTCACCTCAGTCCTTGTGTGGTGTTGACAAGTTAGTAAATTCCTCCTAAGGAATTATAATTCACATAAGCAAACAAATACAAATCCATAACCTAAATAAGTTAGATCTTGAACCTGGCGTTCAATTGATCTAAGGTTTGGTTTTTGGGGATTTGTTATAAACATATAACTACTCATTTAATTATCTTTGTTAATTCTTTAATAATTAAAGATTTATATTTATAAAATTTGATTGGTTTAATAATGATTTTAACATATCATTATATTCTAAATAAATTGTAAACATTATTTAACTATTTAAGTTCGTATCTAATTTAGTAAGATTTTATAATTAAATTTATAAAATCTAATTCGTATTTATCATGTTTAAAACACAAATAGGATACTTTAATATTTTATAATTTAATTTATAAAATCTAATAGTAAGATTTATAAATAGACACAAATTATCTAAACATTATATTTATATGGTAATGTTATTATAATTGAACATAGGTTATGTATAAATAATAAATAATAACATATTATTAAATTATAACATATTTACATGATAAAACATAATATAAATTATCTAATTATTATTATGTTCAATAATTAATAATCATAACATAATAGCTTTTGTTCAATAAATAATATAAATTATCTATTTAAAATGATATAGTGTCCAATAATGGATTAATAATTTAAATTATTATTTAGAGCCTATTTTATAAAAATGGCTATTTATAACATTTATAAATAATATTTTAGAAATATTATTAAGGTGTTTTTAATAAATAAATTTTATAAAAAATTACTTAGATACTTTTAAAATAAAGAAGGTTTTTAAACTTATTTTATAATTTTTGGGAATTTTTGTATATTTTTAAGAAGGTCAAAAGGTTTTAAAAAAATTTAGGTGAGGTGCACGGGTTCGAACCCGTGACCTTCATCCCATACTCCACACACAAACCAGTGAACCAAAGGCATATAGCCGCACTAGAACTCGGTTTCAATTGGTTTTAAGCACAACCCAACCGGACATCCCCAATCAAGAACCCTAGCTTCGCAGATCGACCAAATTGAACCCCCAATCGAATCTGTAACCGATTAGATTCATGGGGCTTTTGATCCTCATGTAGAAACGAATTCAATGGTATATTTAGTTACCTTTTTAAGGTTGATTCGATGAAGAAACAGTGAGTTGCAGGTCCGCGATCAAAGGGTTTGATTGAATCGTGGGTTTGTGTGTTTTCAGACCAAATGAGACTCAATGGAAGTTTTTAAATGCTCTAAAGTTCGATAATGCGTGATTAATTTAGTTGTTATTGCGGTTTTAGTGCGATTTTGGTGAGTGGGTCGGCCGAACTTTCGGTCGAGAGTGGGAATCCCATTAAACCGACTTTAATATTCAAATTGCAGTGGTCCACTGGTTCGAGGCATTCACGCGATTCGATTGGGACCGGTTTCATGGTTTATAATCGAGTAATTTAGATGTTTGGGGTCGCCGGAGACCCGCCGGATTGTGGCCGGAGAAGGTGATCGACGGGAAGGGGTTGGGAATTGGTTTTTGAAAATTACACAAATGGTCCCTCAACTATACTTTTATTATTATTTCATGTGGAAAACTCTTAAACCAAGTTTCTTAAATTACAAGATAACCCCCTGAACTTATAAACTTTTATAAATTATTATTATTAATAAAAATATTATTATTATTATTATTTACATTATTATTATTATTATCATTATCATTATTATTATTATTAATGTTATTATTAATAATTATGATAATAATATCATTATTATTATTAGAATATCAAATATATATATATATATATATATATATATATATTTAACAAATTTTTCCGGGTTGTCACAGGTTTGATCTACAGAAGGCCTTAAAGGTCGATTCTTACCTTGTTTTATTGCTCTTTCCTTGTGTTTTGATGCTCCAATCCACCAAAACTTCAATCCTTCCAACCTTCAAGCTCCAAATCTTGAATTTCTTCACTTTCTCTCTCTACTTTCTCTCTCTACGAATTTGGTGGCTAGGGTTGTAATGTGATAGAATGGGACAGATTATGCATGTTTAAGGGCTGATTAGGGCCCTTAAACCCACCAAGTCTAGCCCATTAAGGCTAATTTGATCCATAGCCCACTAATTTACCCGTTTATTTCTTAAATTAACCCTTAAAAGCCCACTATTATTAAATGGCTCGTTTCGGGAAATTTCGGGTCGTTACATCGTGGCGGGAGGCAAACAGACAAGCATAGTCAGCTTCGATCGTGAAATCACTATTGTTCTTTACTAATGAAATTAGACTAGCTATCTATTTCAATACACTTGTTTATATTTTACTAACGCTATTGGTTCTGATGATTACAAACTCTTGAACTCACTAACCATCTTGTTGACACTTTAGTATGCTTTTCCCAGGTCGTATCTAGCAACTGCCCATAGGAGCAGGCACGAGTCAAGCATGCTTTGTTCAAACATTGTTTTACTTTTGAATTCAACATATACTTACATACTTTAGTTTGGGAGCGTGTTTTTGCGCAGTTTACATTTAGTACTTTGGGTTTTGAATTATTTACAAAAATCTTCCGCAATTGTTTTAAAATTACAAACTCCGACTTATTTTATACGTTGCATATAATGTCGTTCTGAATAACTAATGATTGGAATCCTGGTTTGTCACACGCCTCGCGGTAAAACTCGCACGCGCATTTTGAGGGTGTGACAGTCCCGCTTAATAAAGAGAGTTATAGAACATGAGAAGAGTCTTGAGAAAGGCTTCTGTTTATTTTAGTCTTAGGAAAGGTGCATTATTACGTTGATTTCTCATTAGCTAGGCTTCAATAAAGACGTTTAGGCTTTACCAATAAGATAGAAAAGAAAGTTTTCATCAAGGTGCGAAGGTTTGAAACCCTAGACAAACAAAGAGCGTTTTCTTTCAAATAATAACTAACTCTTCCTGCTGTGAGGCCTTACATGAAACCAAAACCAACACCCCCGGGGCCACTTAAGTACTAGTTGCTTCACAAATAGGCGTAGTAAATTTTGGGTGAAATGGGAGGAGACAAGAACGATATGTTATAGTATAACCATATACGTGGGCTATAGTGAAGACAAGTTATATCCACGACTTGACAAAATGGTGTCATTTTATTTAGTCTAGAATTAGAAAATAATTAAAAATACTAATGCTACAATGATGACATGTCATTGTCATAGGCTCCAATGTTTTTTTTTCTTATTTTTCCTTAGTACAAAAAGACCTAAGGTAAATACGATTTCCTATGTCATGCCAAACTCTAACGCAACGAAAAGTCGTTGAACGAAGGCTGGCCAAAAGTTTTTCAATGCTTATAACAACGCACGACTGGTCGCCACTATAGCTTGGTCTATAGAAGTGACGCTTGTTGCCACTATACTCTTTTCTTGCAGTAAGGGCTAGATGAGGTATATTTAATGAAGCATCTCCTTCAATCCAATGACTAAATCATTTGCTTCATGCAATCATGCTTGTTTGCAGGTTCAAATATCTTGTAATGGTTTCATGTGATGAGTAGAGAAGAAACAGATGCAATAACCAGAGAATGAGAGAAATTATCATGAACACAACAAATGAAGATGTACATGCCTTGATAGACAAAGTAAATCTCGTTGATAACTAAGACCAGACAATGGACATTGCAAGCTACTTATACGCAATGACAACTTTGGCAATAGAAGAAGCACTATAATTAAGGTTCGATTCTTCATACAAGCATTAATGTTATCAGTTTTACCGGCCGATATATAGTTCATGAATTTGTTTTTCATTGCTCAGGTCATTTCAAAGGATAAATACCTCACTCAAGTATGCTTAAGTGTAAAGTTATCATTTTAATTATCTCAACCACAACTCAAAACACGTTAAACGCTAAACACGTTGATGGTAGACGAAACATTTCCTTACTCGATAGTCATGTGACATGTGTTCTTCGATGGCTCACCTCAGCTCCACTGTTTTGTTTTTAACACTTCATCAGATTCAATTTAAATGATAAAGATATAAGATGTGGGTAATTAATTAGTACAGTAATATATGATTAAATAAGATGCTTTCTATTTTTATATTGTTTTATTGACTTTTTGTACATCATCTTATGAGACTTGTAAATAATGAATTGAAATAATGAAATCCTTTCGGCCTTAAATTGGGTGGGTTTCGTTTGCAGTTCTATTCCTTTTTAAAGCTATTAAAGAGAGTAACCAATCACCAGACTCCATCAAACCTTTGTATATAGCCATTCTAAGGTGTTGTACTGATCATCACCTGATCACGATTTACTCTCTCTCTCTCTCTCTCTCACACACACACACACACAAACAAAACACACAACACACACATCTCTCTCTAAAGAACACCAATCTAGTATTTGCTTCTTTGGTAAGTTCCTTTTCTTTCCAGACATATCTGCTAATAGGAGTACCCATATTTAGTAACAAAGTTTGCATCTTTTTACACTTGTGATAACTTCTATTTGATTATAGAACTGATTAAGCATCTAGGTTTGTGCTTTGATGGATCTTGATCAAATAATTTATGGATATATTCTTGTTTCTTGAAATGTTAGGTCAAATTCAAGAAATCTAAAGATGGTGAGAGGAAAGACTCAGATGAAGAGAATAGAGAATGCTACAAGTAGACAAGTGACTTTCTCCAAAAGGAGAAATGGTTTGTTGAAGAAAGCTTTTGAGCTTTCTGTGCTTTGTGATGCTGAAGTTGCTTTAATCATCTTCTCACCAAGAGGCAAGCTATGTGAATTTGCAAGCTCAAGGTTTCATCTTTTTCACTCTTTGTGATTCTTAAATGATTTCAGTTTGTGGGGTTTAATTCCTTTTGATTTCTTTCATGCGATACACAGACACATACACACACACACACATACACATACATACATATACATACATGGTAGATATATGTGCTATATTATTAGTGTTCTAATTATTGTAGGTCATTAAGTTATTAGCCCTTAGGGTTTATTTCTCCTACCCTCCCTCCTCTCTCACACACAGAAGCTTTTTATAATTAAGAGAACAAACATTAACATACTTAGATCTGAAACTTTTTTTTTTCTTACTTCTAGGCCTACTAAAATGGTATCTGTAAAAGTAAATGAGTAAATATTAGAATTGACGAAGTGAATAATTACTATGAAGGGGAACTTAAATATATATACAAGTGAGAAACTGTACAATATAGCATATAACGGGTACATGTACTATGTTATATACAAGTAACAATCTCTACTAGATCAATACTTCAAGGTTAATTTAACTTGCAAAATTTTAATCTTTCCAGGTTTCTGATGCAAACAAATGTTTTTCATGGAGTTTTAAGTTTGAGTGGCACAAAATTTACTGTCTTTTAAGATTTTTATATCGAAAAATTATATTTCATATAAAATCATTATTTGGTGTTTGATTTAACTCCATCTTTACGCACGCTTCGAGATGAGTTGGATTGCTTTGCGATCTTATGTACATAGTACTCTTACCCTACGCTTCGTGCAGCAAAGAAAGTGCAGTACATATGATCGTGAAGTTTAGAAAAAAATTCACATATATTGGGTGTAGTCCTTCATGTTTTACCATGACATTAATTAAATTGTCCTACCCAATAATTAAATTAGGATCTATAAACACTAACACTCATTGCCAGGCATGTTTCTATCAGATTATAACATGAAGTGGTTTGTTTCATATATTCCAACTTCTTTTCTACATGATATGGAGAAAGTGATCAGCTTTTGCTTTTCTTCAGATCTTTGCCATAAAAAGAATCAACTTCTAAATATAATTTGTGATCCTAGTACAACATATATGCGAACACATATTATTTAATGGATTAAATTTATTATAATATAAAACACATAATTGATGAAGATTTTTAATATTACTATCTTCAAACTGTTCTAAATGTTTTGCACCAAAACCAATATGTTCTAATCATTAATATAATAGTGAAACAATTAAATTTAGCTTCATTTTGACAAATAAAGAGAGATTTCAAAGTTACAAGAAATATACTATTTCTTGTTCTAATTTAAAATGATTTATCAGTACTTCTTTATCTGCAAAGCGATATCCACGTGTGTACTTGTGAAGGATTCGTTCAAAATTGACAATAACTTAACATAGTGTATTAATCACATTATCATAGGATAAATATTTTGCACACACATATAAATTAATCCTCATATCTATAATATCAGTTGTTCTTAAGTTTTCATCAAATTATATAGTCGTACATTAGGACAGGTGTATAACATTTTCACCGTCTCCAATGACCATTTTTATTCCTTTTTTTGCTAATGTTAAACCAAAGTAGTGTTAAGGTTGACCATTTATGTTCCTTAAATTTGCTATTGTTAAACCAAAATAATGTTAAGGTTGTAACAAAATAATTATAAGTTTATAGCAATTATAAGGAATCTGCATATAGTAATTTCAAGTTTTATAGCCTCTTCAAGCTGGGGACTATTGAAGCTTTGTGAAGATGTCAGCAACGCATTAATGAATAGTTATAGATCAAATTTGAATATCCATTCAGACAAATATTACATATTTAGTAGCAAAGAAAATGCATGTCAAACACATGTTTAATATTTAGAAGTTGATTCTTTTTATGGCAAAGTATATAAACTATGTTATGATTCAATCACAAATACATAAATTTATATGTGTATGTATATGTATTTGTATATGTACGTATAATGTAGATATCATATCATTTTGTTGGGTTATGATAACCTTGACATCGAAATATATGACTAGAAGCAGTGCGTATATGTAATGTGTATTAAACTCGAATGAGTCAATTAAATAAGATCCATGCGTCCGTAATGAGTCTTATGCGGGTCAAATTTGCTAGTAATGTTACCCGCGTAGAAAGTAGATATGGCAGTTAAATGTGACATCAGTTTAAGGTGTCGGTTGGTAAGTAACTGCCACACACCAAAGGGTATAGATACCGTGTACGTCAAACATTTGATGTCAATGTATGTATGTTTATGATATACATTTCTGCAAGTTCTAGTATATTAGCAATCGTTTTGTGTGATCTCACTACAAGAAATGTCAGTAATAGCGGCGCCGGTATTAGCGGCGACAGCAATAGCGACGACACTATTAGCGGCGACATGTCGCCGCTATTGTTCCAAAATGCGCAATTTATGTCATAAATGACACAATTAATTGCTTCGCAAAAGGCTCCAAATCAAGCGGAAGAAGATGATTCAGACGAGGGGGATGAATAGCTTTTTATGATTGTATAATATTGCGTAATCTACAATTTTAGCTTTTAATTATGACGATGTATGATATTTCGTAATCTAGATTGTAGTTTATGTATAACTTTATGTTATTACGTAATCTAGATTATGTTATTAGAAAATCTAGGTTTATTTTGGATGAAAACTGGATTTTTAAAAAACAAAAAATAAATTAAAAAAGAAAAACAACCATTAGCGGCGACAGCTGTCGCCACTAATAGTTAAAAAAAACCACATGCTGACGACAACTTTTAGCGGCGATTGTAGAGTATTAGCGGCGACATCTTAGCGGCGACCATTAGCGGCGACCATAGCGGCGACCATTGACCAATAGCGACTAACTTTTAGCGGTGACCCATTAGCGGCGACATGTCGCCGCTAATACCTATAGCGGCGACAAGTTGAGGTATTAGCGGCGATAATTGTCGCCGCTAATGACCGAACATTTTGTAGTGTGAGTATAGACAACACTTTATCAAATATTTTTATTTCTACAAATAGTAAGTCATTATTTCGGATTTTTATTATCCGTGTATATTATTCTAACTAAATAGTATACATTAATGTTGACTGGATTGTTTATGTTCAACTATTATATAAACGTGTTTTAATTAAGCTTTTGGGTACTTCATATGGGTCATGTGTTGTTTCCTTATACACAGATACAACACTAGGAATACCTTAATAGTTCACTAATATGTTTGCGTTAATTTCTTTTCAATAGTGTTTTAGTAACCACTTAATCTAAGCGGAGTAAGATAGTCAATTCATTAGATTCAAGTAAGGAATCATTTGGTAATCATTAAGGGATGGATGTTGATGATGAGTGACTAGAAATCAATACGTCGCTAAGCCAATTGTATTAATGATCTTAATCCAAGTAGTTGAGTTGAGGTACCTCAAGGTTTCATTAAAAATTAAGGAAGGTCTTGGTTCATGTCCTATTTGGGATAAAAAAATAAAAATGTTTTAAGTTGGGTTAGAAAGTTTTCTGAGTTTATGATGTAGACGGAAAAACAAGATAACCAATTGAATCTTTGATTCACAACGAATACCAGTAACAATTCTTTTAACTATTGTTGATTCACGAAGAATACCAACAATCGTGATAATCACACACTAACACACACTCGTGATATAAACTTCAAAACTAATGTTATTTGAACGGCAAAATTTCCTACTCCTACTCCTGCATTACATCAAACCTAATCATCTCCCAATATTTACATGAATATAAAAAACAAGTCAAAGTTGAATGGGTCTTAAAACATAAACGGGCCAAAAACCGGGCCATAAACAAGGTCCAACAAAAAGTAGAAATAAAACAAAAAGTAAAACATCTCATAAAATAAGCCGTTTTTGGGCCGGAACGATAACGTAAGATGGAGACTTCTAGCCCAAGTTATGGATATTTTAGTAAAGCCCATTCTATCATGGGCCTTCAAACACAAGATGGTCTGCTCCTCCATACTTGGGCTCGCACCTGTTTCTTTCTGAGGATGGTCTCATGTTCAATCTGATGGGGACACGAACTGATGAACGAGTTTTCTTTGGGGACGTGCTAGCCTAGTGCTACAAGGTTCCGTACTTGAGTAATGAAGACAATCGGGTAGGCCAATGGCACGTTAGTGATAAAATTAGCTGTTCAAAGATAACTAAAGCAAGGTTTCTTGTACAGGGATTTGCTACGTGCATAATTGTGTTTCATTCTTTATTCTGCTGTTATCTTTTTCCTTCTATCTCCTGTCTAGTTTCTATTAACATAAATCTTGTTGACTAAAAGGTAGACCGTTAAAACTTCATGCTAAAATGTCACGAGCTTTTAGTGCAATTTTGGATAATGTAGATAAAATAGATATGATTCATTAGAGTTAAGAAATATTGATGATAGTAAATAACTCTAATGCAGGCATCTAAGAATAGGTTCATGAAAACTACCATTTACAATGTTTGTTTTCTAATTTGATTAAAGTCGTGGTGGTAGTCATTTTAGTGATAGATCATGCTTTTAAAGTTTTAGGAAATAGGAAGACTAATGTGTTGATTCACTATAAGAAAGAGAGACTATCACGACGATTTTCTTATGGGTTTTCCGATGACTAGCTGTCGCTATAGGGTATGTGGACTATCAAGGTGTATATAAGGTAAGGTGTTTAGCTGGCTGTAAGTTCATGTTTAGTAGTAGAATTCCGTAATCTGTACTAGCGACAATTTAGTGTGTGTTTATGGATTTCGTGACTGCCCTAAATAGCTTTATATATCACTGCTTCGGCTAACAATTCACTATTGATCCAGTACTATCACTAACAATTACAAGTGTTGGGTTGTGAAGGCTTTGGGCTTGGGTCCATGTTTAGTTTCTTGTTAATTAAATAGTTAACCCTAATTAGTCTCTATATACTCATGTCATGTATTGTAATCTTTTGTACTGAGCAAATAAAGAAAACCCTAGTTGCAGCCCGTGGACGTAGGCACACCGACCGAACCACGTTAAATCCTTGTGTTGTTTATTGTTCTGTTTCTTCTACGTGATATTCGTTTTGTGCGTGTTCGTGTGTTGGTTCCGCTACGCCGCTTGATTCCTAATAAGTGGTATCAGAGCTTTGGCTCGTTGTACACACGAAACACACTGAGTAGACGATTCGCAAAAGGTTCGAGACTGTGTTCGGGCGCTGGTTTTTTTTTGGTGTTTGCGTTGAGGAGAAGAAAGAAATCAAGTTTCTTTTTTCTTTGAGGTTTGCACGGGAACCAATAATCTACTTTGGTTTCTAGCTTTGAACGATATCTCAAGAATATTGGGATTGCGATTAAGAAGAAAAGGAAAGTTCAAATCTTGTTTTCTTTATCCTCTCGAAGTTTGTGACATTTAATAAAAAAAAACTTTTGGTGTTGGTCCTGCGTAACTCCAAAACAAAAAAAATAAAGTTCTTTTATTGTTTTTTGTGGGGTTCTGCGAAAAGCATTAGAAAACATTTGTTTTTTTTCTTTGGGGTTTGCGACAACAAGCAGATTGTGATCCTTTTTTTTGTGATTTATGCATCACAAGTAATCAAGAACAACGAACGAAGGTTAGTACAAAGTTAAACTCTTTAAAGTCGTCGATTAGGCTTTGGTAAAGAACTCTTGGATTCGTCGGGTAAAGTTAGGGTTCTGTTTTCAAGTTTCTATTTTTTGACGGATTATATCAATCAATGTTGTAGAAATCACTAGGCGCTAGTCGGGCGGTGGGGTGGGGTACCGACTAGGGATTAATCGGGATTAATCGGAATTAATCGAATCGAACTTTTGTGTATAATTTTACGAATTTATGTAGCTATAACATTAATTTTTACTTAATTATGTATTAATTTACAAGTTAGGGGGATAAATTGTAAATTGAAAAATATGGAGGGGGTTAAATATCAAAATAACTAAACTTTATTAAATAACTTCAAAGCACATCATCCCCGTCGTTCGTCTCCTCCTGTTTCAGTCCCGGCGTCGGAGTTTGGCGCCGGAACCGGAAAATCCAGCGCCGGAATCGACTAATCGTCACCAGAATAGACAAATTTGGCCGTTCTCGTCGTCGGAACACCGCCGATTAGGACGATTTGGTCCGGCTTTGACCAAATTTGACCGATTAGCGCCTAGGACCTGCGATTTGGTGAAATCGAAGCGGCCAACCTCCGATTAGCGATTAATCGGCGACTAATCGGAGGCTAGTCGTGATTTTTACAACACTGATATCAACTGTTTGGGGAACCGTGTTTAGTGAAAGAAAATACATTCGGGTTTAGATTTGTCTATAAGGTTATTGTAGGAGCAAATCGATCAATTGACAGGTTCAGTAGAACAGTCGTCAAGTTCAGGCCCGTGTCATTGCTGTGTCTGTTCACTGTTCGATTTGTTTCTGTTTGTTGTTTGAGATGGCTGAAGACGGGAAGGTTGTGATTGAAAAATTTAAACGGTTCTGATTTTAGTTGGTGGAAAATGCAAGTAGAAGCATTGTTATGTCAAAAGGACTTGGATATGGTACTAGAAGAAAAACCTGCGAAAATAGAACAGGCTGATTGGGAATCAAAGGACAAGAAGGCTCGTGCGGTTATTACATTGGCTTTGACGAAGAATGTTGTTTAATGTCATTAAGGAAACCGCGGCTCGTGGTATGATGACTTCTTTGTCAAATATGTATGAAAAACCGTCTGCAGCGAATAAGTGTTCTTGATTCGAGAGTTGGTGAACACAAGGATGAAGAAGGAAGCTCAGTGATTGCTCACATTAACAATCTAAATTCAATCTTAACAAGACTTGTATCTGTTGGAATTAAGTTTGATGATGAAGTTCAGGCTTACTGCTGTTGTCGTCTCTGCCTGATAGTTGGTCTGGAACTGTGACTGCAATTTCAAGTTCTGTGGGGACTAAGGGTTTCACTCTTAATGGTATTCGAGATCTAGTTATGGGTGAAGAATTCAAACGAAGGAACTCAGGTGAGTCATCTAATAGTGAACTACTAATGTTGGCAGGGGTCGGGGTAATAACAGGAACAGTGGGAGTGGGAAGAAGCTCATCTAAACCTAGGAAGAATGTGAAGTGCTGGAGCTGCAATGAGGTGGGACGTGTTAAGAGTCAATGTCCAAATAAGAAAGAATTGAACACTACTGCTGGGGATGTTTCTGATGATGATGCATTGATACTCATGTGGAAAACAGTGGGACTCTTGGGTCATGGATTTAGGGGCTTCGTTTCACGCCATGGACAACGGGGAAACGATGGTGAATCTGAAATATGGTGATTTTGGAAAGGTACGATTAGCCAATGACGAGATATTTGAGGTAACGGGAATGGGTGATATTGATCTGGTTACTTCATTGGGTACTACATGGAACTAAAGAATGTCAGGGTGATTCCGGGGCTGAAGAAGAAACTGATTTCAGTTGGTCAGCTGGATGAACAAGGACTGGAAGTGAGGTTTGGTAGTGGTAAATGGAGGGTGATCAATGGTAATCTGGTTATTGCTCGTGGTATGAAGCGTGGGTCATTGTATATGGTTGAGATACCTGCTGAGGGATGTATGACCGTCCCGGTTAAGCACGAAAAAATCCGGTTCACTAAATCTGGTGCTAAGAGAGTTCATTTTGCAAACATAAAGTCTGGAGCAGAGATGTTAGGTGAACGAGTTCGGAAGTCTAAACCATTCAGGGGATTCGGTGACAGTGGGAGCACGGGACGTGTTCCGTGTACAGTTACAAAAACGTGGGTTTTAAAGACTGTGACTGAAAAATTCTATCCTGGTTATTGTTTGCTGAATTTGGAGAGTGATGGTGATCTCGATGTGTCTTTGAATCGGTGGAATGTCCAAACGGTTAAGATGGAGGATGAGTCATTGGCAGCACTAGCCAAGACTGAGTTGGAGCTCGGGGGAGCTTCAACTGACCCTTTGGTACTTGATGATGAGGGGTCGCTGCAACTAGGAGATGTGATAAAGTCTTAGCTTGTTCTCAGGGAACTGGAGGCTTGGAAGACTTGTTAAAGATTACTGAAGTTACTGGACGACTGAGTTGCTTTGTACTTGAATGGCGGGCTAGAATTTATCGCAAGGCCTTCAAGTGGGAGATTGTTGGGTTTGTGAAGGCTTTGGGCTTGGGCTATGTTTAGTTTCTTGTTAATTAAATAGTTAACCCTAATTAGTCTATATATACTCATGTCATGTATTATAATCTTTTGTACTGAGCAAATAAAGAAAACCCTAGTTGCAGCCCGTGGACGTAGGTCACACTGACCGAACCACGTTAAATCCTTGTGTCGTTTAGTGTTGTTTCTTCTGCGTGATATTCGTTTTGTGCGTGTTCGTGTGTTGGTCCGCTGCGCCGCTTGATTCCTAACAACAAGGAGATAATACCAACTGCAGTAGTGTTCCCTTCTTTTTGTGGATGACGTGTCACGTATCACGCAATAACAATTTGCTAGATATACAGTTTAACCAATATACTTGATAATTAATCGTATGTTATGTTGCATCTAACTATGATAAAAAAGAGAGACTTGAAAGTTGTTTCTAAATGATCCCTTCGTTGTAGTGTTGGAACCTGCTTCAACATGACAACATATCAGTATATGACCTAAATCTCAACTGAATATAAGTGCCAATTTCTGTTAGGTTTGGATAAATTATGCCATTTCGGAACTAAATAACTTGCTTATATTTGGACATAAACTTCGCTTATCCTAAATAAGAAGATACTATAACATTTTCGATCAATCTAACGCTTTCTTGAAATATAGCAAGTAATATCATTATTTGCATCTAATTTTGTGTTTTGGATTTGTTCAGCATGGAGGAGACTATTGAACGTTATAGGAATCACGTAAAAGAAGTTCAAAGCGAAAATTCGTCAAGTATAGAAGATGCACAGGTTTCCTACATAGTCATTGTTGTATTTCTGCACTTCAATTTTTTTAGTCCACAGCCAAAGTTCCATAACAAAAGTAAACTAGTTTTATTTCTTTGAACGATAATGACCCCTAAGATGTTTACTTAGAGAAGGTTAGAACCTGTGTTTCTCAAGAGACCTTTCAAGTGTCTTACCGCTAGGCCATTTATGATGATCACTAAACTGGTTTTATTATACATATCAAAAGAATTATTGACCTTTTAGAGAAGCCTTCTTAATATTCAAATTCAAGAATTGAATTTTCTTAGGGTTTGCAACATGTCGCTTATAGTATTTTATGTCAGTGTCAGCAATTGAAGGATGAAACAGCAAGCATGGCAAGAAGAGAGATGCTAGAGCTCACAAAAAGGTATGAATATGTGTTATATTCCATGCAGTTCACTAAAATGTTCTTGAAAACTATAATTGGCGGTCCTCACGCAACACAAAAACAACTAACTCTTCCTGCTGTGAGGCCTTACATGAAACCAAACCCAACACCCCCCGGGGCCACTTAAGTACTAGTTGCTTCACAAATAGGCGTAGTAAATTTTGGGTGAAATGGGAGGAGACAAGACGATATGTTATAGTATAACCATATACGTGGGCTATAGTGAAGACAAGTTATATCCACGACTTGACAAAATGGTGTCATTTTATTTAGTCTAGAATTAGAAAATAATTAAAAATACTAATGCTACAATGATGACATGTCATTGTCATAGGCTCCAATGTTTTTTTTTCTTATTTTCCTTAGTACAAAAAGACCTAAGGTAAATACGATTTCCTATGTCATGCCAAACTCTAACGCAACGAAAAGTCGTTGAACGAAGGCTGGCCAAAAGTTTTTCAATGCTTATAACAACGCACGACTGGTCGCCACTATAGCTTGGTCTATAGAAGTGACGCTTGTTGCCACTATACTCTTTTTCTTGCAGTAAGGGCTAGATGAGGTATATTTAATGAAGCATCTCCTTCAATCCAATGACTAAATCATTTGCTTCATGCAATCATGCTTGTTTGCAGGTTCAAATATCTTGTAATGGTTTCATGTGATGAGTAGAAGAAACAATGCAATAACCAGAGAATGAGAGAAATTATCATGAACACAACAAATGAAGATGTACATGCCTTGATAGACAAAGTAAATCTCGTTGATAACTAAGACCAGACAATGGACATTGCAAGCTACTTATACGCAATGACAACTTTGGCAATAGAAGAAGCACTATAATAAGGTTCGATTCTTCATACAAGCATTAATGTTATCAGTTTTACCGGCCGATATATAGTTCATGAATTTGTTTTTCATTGCTCAGGTCATTTCAAAGGATAAATACCTCACTCAAGTATGCTTAAGTGTAAAGTTATCATTTTAATTATCTCAACCACAACTCAAAACACGTTAAACGCTAAACACGTTGATGGTAGACGAAACATTTCCTTACTCGATAGTCATGTGACATGTGTTCTTCGATGGCTCACCTCAGCTCCACTGTTTTGTTTTTAACACTTCATTAGATTCAATTTAAATGATAAAGATATAAGATGTGGGTAATTAATTAGTACAGTAATATATGATTAAATAAGATGCTTTCTATTTTTATATTGTTTTATTGACTTTTTGTACATCATCTTATGAGACTTGTAAATAATGAATTGAAATAATGAAATCCTTTCGGCCTTAAATTGGGTGGGTTTCGTTTGCAGTTCTATTCCTTTTTAAAGCTATTAAAGAGAGTAACCAATCACCAGACTCCATCAAACCTTTGTATATAGCCATTCTAAGGTGTTGTACTGATCATCACCTGATCACGATTTACTCTCTCTCTCTCTCTCTCCACACACACCACACACCAACAACCACCCAACACACACATCTCTCTCTAAAGAACACCAATCTAGTATTTTGCTTCTTTGGTAAGTTCCTTTTCTTTCCAGACATATCTGCTAATAGGAGTACCCATATTTAGTAACAAAGTTTGCATCTTTTTACACTTGTGATAACTTCTATTTGATTATAGAACTGATTAAGCATCTAGGTTTGTGCTTTTGATGGATCTTGATCAAATAATTTATGGATATATTCTTGTTTCTTGAAATGTTAGGTCAAATTCAAGAAATCTAAAGATGGTGAGAGGAAAGACTCAGATGAAGAGAATAGAGAATGCTACAAGTAGACAAGTGACTTTCTCCAAAAGGAGAAATGTTTGTTGAAGAAAGCTTTTGAGCTTTCTGTGCTTTGTGATGCTGAAGTTGCTTTAATCATCTTCTCACCAAGAGGCAAGCTATGTGAATTTGCAAGCTCAAGGTTTCATCTTTTCACTCTTTGTGATTCTTAAATGATTTCAGTTTGTGGGGTTTATTCCTTTTGATTTCTTTCATGCGATACACAGACACATACACATACACACACACATACACATACACCCATATACATACACATGGTAGATATATGTGCTATATTATTAGTGTTCTAATTATTGTAGGTCATTAAGTTATTAGCCCTTAGGGTTTATTTCTCCTACCCTCCATCCTCTCTCACACACTGAAGCTTTTTATAATTAAGAGAACAAACATTAACATACTTAGATCTGAAACTTTTTTTTTTCTTACTTCTAGGCCTACTAAAATGGTATCTGTAAAAGTAAATGAGTAAATATTAGAATTGACGAAGTGAATAATTACTATGAAGGGGAACTTAAATATATATACAAGTGAGAAACTGTACAATATAGCATATAACGGGTACATGTACTATGTATATACAAGTAACAATCTCTACTAGATCAATACTTCAAGGTTAATTTAACTTGCAAATTTTTAATCTTCCAGGTTTCTGATGCAAACAAATGTTTTTCATGGAGTTTTAAGTTTGAGTGGCACAAAATTTACTGTCTTTTAAGATTTTTATATCGAAAAATTATATTTCATATAAAATCATTATTTGGTGTTTGATTTAACTCCATCTTTACGCACGCTTCGAGATGAGTTGGATTGCTTTGCGATCTTATGTACATAGTACTCTTACCCTACGCTTCGTGCAGCAAAGAAAGTGCAGTACATATGATCGTGAAGTTTAGAAAAAAATTCACATATATTGGGTGTAGTCCTTCATGTTTTACCATGACATTAATTAAATTGTCCTACCCAATAATTAAATTAGGATCTATAAACACTAACACTCATTGCCAGGCATGTTTCTATCAGATTATAACATGAAGTGGTTTGTTTCATATATTCCAACTTCTTTTCTACATGATATGGAGAAAGTGATCAGCTTTTGCTTTTCTTCAGATCTTTGCCATAAAAAGAATCAACTTCTAAATATAATTTGTGATCCTAGTACAACATATATGCGAACACATATTATTTAATGGATTAAATTTATATATATAAAACACATAATTGATGAAGATTTTTAATATTACTATCTTCAAACTGTTCTAAATGTTTTGCACCAAAACCAATATGTTCTAATCATTAATATAATAGTGAAACATTAAATTTAGCTTCATTTTTGACAAATAAAGAGAGATTTCAAAGTTACAAGAAATATACTATTTCTTGTTCTAATTTAAAATGATTTATCAGTACTTCTTTTATCTGCAAAGCGATATCCACGTGTGTACTTGTGAAGGATTCGTATCAAAATTGACAACTTAACATAGTGTATTAATCACATTATCATAGGATAAATATTTTGCACACACATATAAATTAATCCTCATATCTATAATATCAGTTGTTCTAATTAAGTTTTCATCAAATTATATAGTCGTACATTAGGACAGGTGTATAACATTTTCACCGTCTCCAATGACCATTTTTATTCCTTTTTTTGCTAATGTTAAACCAAAGTAGTGTTAGGTTGACCATTTATGTTCCTTAAATTTGCTATTGTTAAACCAAAATAATGTTAAGGTTGTAACAAAATAATTATAAGTTTATAGCAATTATAAGGAATCTGCATATAGTAATTTCAAGTTTTATAGCCTCTTCAAGCTGGGGACTATTGAAGCTTTGTGAAGATGTCAGCAACGCATTAATGAATAGTTATAGATCAAATTCGAATATCCATTCAGACAAATATTACATATTTAGTAGCAAAGAAAATGCATGTCAAACACATGTTTAATATTTAGAAGTTGATTCTTTTTATGGCAAAGTATATAAACTATGTTATGATTCAATCACAAATACATAAATTTATATGTGTATGTATGTATTTGTATATGTACGTATAATGTAGATATCATACATTTTGTTGGGTTATGATAACCTTGACATCGAAATATATGACTAGAAGCAGTGCGTATATGTAATGTGTATTAAACTCGAATGAGTCAATTAATAAGATCCATGCGTCCGTAATGAGTCTTATGCGGGTCAAATTTGCTAGTAATGTTACCGCGTAGAAAGTAGATATGGCAGTTAAATGTGACATCAGTTTAAGGTGTCGGTTGGTAAGTAACTGCCACACACCAAAGGGTATAGATACCGTGTACGTCAAACATTTGATGTCAATGTATGTATGTTTATGATATACATTTCTGCAAGTTCTAGTATATTAGCAATCGTTTTGTGTGATCTCACTACAAGAAATGTCAGTAATAGCGGCGCCGGTATTAGCGGCGACACGCTCATTAGCGGCGACAGCAATAGCCGACACTATTAGCGGCGACATGTCGCCGCTATTGTTCCAAAATGCGCAATTTATGTCATAAATGACACAATTAATTGCTTCGCAAAAGGCTCCAAATCAAGCGGAAGAAGATGATTCAGACGAGGGGGATGAATAGCTTATTTTATGATTGTATATATTGCGTAATCTACAATTTTAGCTTTTAATTATGACGATGTATGATATTTCGTAATCTAGATTGTAGTTTATGTATAACTTTATGTTATTACGTAATCTAGATTATGTTATTAGAAAATCTAGGTTTATTTGGATGAAAACTGGATTTTTGAAAAAACAAAAAAAATTTTTAAAAGAAAAACAACCATTAGCGGCGACAGCTGTCGCCACTAATAGTTAAAAAACCACATGCTGACGACAACTTTTAGCGGCGATTGTAGAGTATTAGCGGCGACCTTTAGCGGCGACCATTTGACCAATAGCGACTAACTTTTAGCGGTGACCCATTAGCGGCGACATGTCGCCGCTAATACCTATAGCGGCGACAAGTTGAGGTATTAGCGGCGATAATTGTCGCCGCTAATGACCGAACATTTTGTAGTGTGAGTATAGACAACACTTTATCAAATATTTTTATTTCTACAAATAGTAAGTCATTATTTCGGATTTTTATTATCCGTGTATATTATTCTAACTAATAGTATACATTTAATGTTGACTGGATTGTTTATGTTCAACTATTATATAAACGTGTTTTAATTAAGCTTTTGGGTACTTCATATGGGTCATGTGTTGTTTCCTTATACACAGATACAACACTAGGAATACCTTAATAGTTCACTAATATGTTTGCGTTAATTTCTTTTCAATAGTGTTTTAGTACCACTTAATCTAAGCGGAGTAAGATAGTCAATTCATTAGATTCAAGTAAGGAATCATTTTGGTAATCATTAAGGGATGGATGTTGATGATGAGTGACTAGAAATCAATACGTCGCTAAGCCAATTGTTATTAATGATTCTTAACCCAAGTAGTTGAGTTGAGGTACCTCAAGGTTTCATTAAAATTAAGGGAAGGTCTTGGTTCATGTCCTATTTGGGATAAAAAATTAAAAATGTTTTAAGTTGGGTTAGAAAGTTTTCTGAGTTTATGATGTAGATGGAAAAACAAGATAACCAATTGAATCTTTGACTCACAACGAATACCAGTAACAATTCTTTTAACTATTGTTGATTCACGAAGAATACCAACAATCGTGATAATCACACACTAACACACACTCGTGATATAAACTTCAAAACTAATGTTATATTGAACGGCAAAATTTCCTACTCCTACTCCTGTATTACATCAAACCTAATCATCTCCCAATATTTACATGAATATAAAAAACAAGTCAAAAGTTGAATGGGTCTTAAACATAAACGGGCCAAAAACCGGGCCATAACAAGGTCCAACAAAAAGTAGAAATAAAACAAAAAGTAAAACATCTCATAAAATAAGCCGTGTTTTGGGCCGGAACGATAACGTAAGATGGAGACTTCTAGCCCAAGTTATGGATATTTTAGTAAAGCCCATTCTATCATGGGCCTTCAAACACAAGATGGTCTGCTCCTCCATACTTGGGCTCGCACCTGTTTCTTTCTGAGGATGGTCTCATGTTCAATCTGATGGAGACGAACTGATGAACGAGTTTTTCTTTGGGACGTGCTAGCCTAGTGCTACAAGGTTCCGTACTTGAGTAATGAAGACAATCGGGTAGGCCAATGGCACGTTAGTGATAAAATTAGCTGTTCAAAGATAACTAAAGCAAGTTTTCTTGTACAGGGATTTGCTACGTGCATAATTGTGTTTCATTCTTTATTCTGCTGTTATCTTTTTCCTTCTATCTCCTGTCTAGTTTCTATTAACATAAATCTTGTTGACTAAAAGGTAGACCGTTAAAACTTCATGCTAAAATGTCACGAGCTTTTAGTGCAATTTTGGATAATGTAGATAAATAGAATATTGATTCATTAGAGTTAAGAAATATTGAGATAGTAAATAACTCTAATGCAGGCATCTAAGAATAGGTTCATGAAAAACTACCATTTACAATGTTTGTTTTCTAATTTGATTAAAGTCGTGGCGGTAGTCATTTTAGTGATAGATCATGCTTTTAAAGTTTTAGGAAATAGAAGACTAATGTGTTGATTCACTATAAGAAAGAGAGACTATCACGATGATTTTCTTATGGGTTTTCCGATGACTAGCTGTCGCTATAGGGTATGTGGACTATCAAGGTGTATATAAGGTAAGGTGTTTAGCTGGCTGTAAGTTCATGTTTAGTAGTAGAATTCCGTAATCTGTACTAGCGACAATTTAGTGTGTGTTTATGGATTTCGTGACTGCCCTAAATAGCTTTATATATCACTGCTTCGGCTAACAATTCACTATTGATCCAGTACTATCATTAACAATTACAAGTGTTGGTTTGTGAAGGCTTTGGGCTTGGGTCCATGTTTAGTTTTCTTGTTAATTAAATAGTTAACCCTAATTAGTCTCTTATATACTCATGTCATGTATTGTAATCTTTGTACTGAGCAAATAAAGAAAACCCTAGTTGCAGCCCGTGGACGTAGGTCACACCGACCGAACCACGTTAAATCCTTGTGTTGTTTATTGTTCTGTTTCTTCTACGTGATATTCGTTTTGTGCGTGTTCGTGTGTTGGTTCCGCTACGCCGCTTGATTCCTAATAAGTGGTATCAGAGCTTTGGCTCGTTGTACACACGAAACACACTGAGTAGACGATTCGCAAAAGGTTCGAGACTGTGTTCGGGCGCTGGTTTTTTTTGGTGTTTTGCGTTGAGGAGAAGAAAAGAAATCAAGTTTCTTTTTTCTTTGAGGTTTGCACGGAAACCAATAATCTACTTTGGTTTCTAGCTTTGAACAATATCTCAAGAATATTGGGATTGCGATTAAGAAAGAAAAGGAAAGTTCAAATCTTGTTTTCTTTATCCTCTCGAAGTTTGTGACATTTAATAAAAAAAAGCCTTTTGGTGTTGGTCCTGCGTAACTCCAAAACAAAAAAAATAAAGTTCTTTATTTTGTTTTTTGTGGGTTTCTGCGAAAAGCATTAGAAAACATTGTTTTTTTTTTCTTTGGGGTTTGCGACAACAAGCAGATTGTGATCCTTTTTTTTTGTGATTTATGCATCACAAGTAATCAAGAACAACGAACGAAGGTTAGTACAAAGTTAAACTCTTTAAAGTCGTCGATTAGGCTTTGGTAAAGAACTCTTGGATTCGTCGGGTAAAAGTTAGGGTTCTGTTTTCAAGTTTCTATTTTTTGACGGATTATATCAATCAATGTTGTAGAAATCGCTAGGCGCTAGTCGGGCGGTGGGGTACCGACTAGGGATTAATCGGGATTAATCGGAATTAATCGAATCGAACTTTTGTGTATAATTTTACGAATTTATGTAGCTATAACATTAATTTTATACTTAATTATGTATTAATTTACAAGTTAGGGGGATAAATTGTAAATTGAAAAATATGGAGGGGGTTAATATCAAAATAACTAAACTTTATTAAATAACTTCAAAGCACATCATCCCCGTCGTTCGTCTCCTCCTGTTTCAGTCCCCGGCGTCGGAGTTTGGCGCCGGAACCGGCAAATCCAGCGCCGGAATCGACTAATCGTCACCAGAATAGACAAATCTGGCCGTTCTCGTCGTCAGAACACCGCCGATTAGGACGATTTGGTCCGGCTTTGACCAAATTTGACCGATTAGCGCCTAGGACCTGCGATTTGGTGAAATCGAAGCGGCCAACCTCCGATTAGCGATTAATCGGCGACTAATCGGAGGCTAGTCGTGATTTTTACAACACTGATATCAACTGTTTGGGGAACCGTGTTTAGTGAAAGAAAAATACATTCGGGTTTAGATTTGTCTATAAGTTTATTGTAGGAGCAAATCGATCAATTGACAATGTTCAGTAGAACAGTCGTCAAGTTCAGGCCCGCGTCATTGCTGTGTCTGTTCACTGTTTCGATTTGTTTTGTTTTTGTTTGAGATGGCTGAAGACGGGAAGGTTGTGATCGAAAAATTTAACGGTTCTGATTTTAGTTGGTGGAAAATGCAAGTAGAAGCATTGTTATGTCAAAAGGACTTGGATATGGTACTAGAAGAAAACCTGCGAAAATAGAACAGGCTGATTGGGAATCAAAGGACAAGAAGGCTCGTGCGGTTATTACATTGGCTTTGACGAAGAATGTTGCTTTTAATGTCATTAAGGAAACCGCGGCTCGTGGTAATGACTGCTTTGTCAAATATGTATGAAAAACCGTCTGCAGCGAATAAGGTGTTCTTGATTCGAGAGTTGGTGAACACAAGGATGAAAGAAGGAAGCTCAGTGATTGCTCACATTAACAATCTAAATTCAATCTTAACAAGACTTGTATCTGTTGGAATTAAGTTTGATGATGAAGTTCAGGCTCTACTGCTGTTGTCGTCTCTGCCTGATAGTTGGTCTATAGTAAGATTTATAAATAGACACAAATTATCTAAACATTATATTTATATGGTAATGTTATTATAATTGAACATAGGTTATGTATAAATAATAAATAATAACATATTATTAAATTATAAAACATATTTACTGATAAAACATAATATAAAATTATCTATATTAATTATGTTTCAATAATAATAATCATAACATAATAGCTTTTGTTCAATAAATAATATAAATTATCTATTTAAAATGATATAGTGTCCAATAATGGATTAATAATTAAATTATTATTTAGAGCCTATTTTTATAAAATGGCTATTTATAACATTGATAAATAAATTTTAGAAATATATTAGGGTTTTTTAATAAATAAATTTTATAAAAAAATTACTTAGATACTTTAAAATAAAGAAGGTTTTTAAAATTATTTTTATAATTTTGGGAATTTTTGTATATTTTAAGAAGGTCAAAAGGTTTTAAAAAATTTAGGTGAGGTGCACGGGTTCGAACCCGTGACCTTCATCCCATACTCCCACACACAAAACCAGTGAACCAAAGGCATATAGCCGCACTAGAACTCGGTTTCAATTGGTTTTAAGCACAAACCAACCGGACATCCCCAAATCAAGAACCCTAGCTTCGCAGATCGACCAATTGAACCCCCAATCGAATCTGTAACCGATTAGATTCATGGGGCTTTGATCCTCATGTAGAAACGAATTCAATGGTATATTTAGTTACCTTTTAAGGTTGATTCGATGAAGAAAACAGTGAGTTGCAGGTCCGCGATCAAAGGTTTGATTGAATCATGGGTTTGTGTTTTCAGACCAAATGAGACTCAATGGAAGTTTTAAATGCTCTAAAGTTCGATAATGCGTGATTAATTTAGTTGTTATTGCGGTTTTAGTGCGATTTGGTGAGTGGGTCGGCCGAACTTTCGGTCGAGAGTGGGAATCCCATTAATCCGACTTTAATATTCAAATTGCAGTGGTCCATGGTTCGAGGCATTCACGCGATTCGATTGGGACCGGTTTCATGGGTATAATCGAGTAATTTGGATGTTTGGGGTCGCCGGAGACCCGCCGGATTGTTGGCCGGGAGAAGGTGATCGACGGGAAGGGGTTGGGAATTGGTTTTTGAAAATTACACAAATGGTCCCTCAACTATACTTTTATTATTATTTCATGTGGAAAACTCTTAAACCAAGTTTCTAAATTACAAGATAACCCCTGAACTTATAAACTTTTATAAATTATTATTATTAATAAAAATATTATTATTATTATTATTATTTACATTATTATATATCATTATCATTTTATTATTATTAATGTTATTATAATAATTATGATAATAATATCATTATTATTATTAGAATATCAAATATATATATATATATATATATATATATATATATATAACAAAATTTTCCGGGTTGTCACAGGTTTGATCTACAGAAGGCCTTAGAGGTCGATTCTTACCTGTTTTATTGCTCTTCCTTGTGTTTGATGCTCCAATCCACCAAAACTTCAATCCTTCCAACCTTCAAGCTCCAAATCTTGAATTTCTTCACTTTCTCTCTCTACTTTCTCTCTCTACGAATTTGGTGGCTAGGGTTGTAATGTGATGGAATGGGACAGATTATGCATGTTTAAGGGCTGATTAGGGCCCTTAAACCACCAAGTCTAGCCCATTAAGGCTAATTTGATCCATAGCCCACTAATTTACCCGTTTATTTCTTAAATTAACCCTTAAAAGCCATTATTATTAATGGCTCGTTTCGGGAAATTTCGGGGGTACATCGTGGCGGGAGGCAAACAGACAAGCATAGTCAGCTTCGATCGTGAAATCACTATTGTTCTTTACTAATGAAATTAGACTAGCTATCTATTTCAATACACTTGTTATATTTTACTAGCGCTATTGGTTCTGATGATTACAAACTCTTGAACTCACTAACCATCTTGTTGACACTTTAGTATGCTTTCCCAGGTCGTATCTAGCAACTGCCCATAGGAGCAGGCACGAGTCAAGCATGCTTTGTTCAAACATTGTTTTACTTTGAATTCAACATATACTTACATACTTTAGTTGGGAGTGTGTTTTTGCGCAGTTTACATTTAGTACTTTGGGTTTTGAATTATTTACAAAAATCTTCCGCAATTGTTTTAAAATTACAAACTCCGACTTATTTTATACGTTGCATATAATGTCGTTCTGAATAACTAATGATTGGAATCCTGGTTTGTCACACGCCTCGCGGTAAAACTCGCACGCGCATTTTGAGGGTGTGATAGTCCCGCTTATAAAGAGAGTTATAGAACATGAGAAGAGTCTTGAGAAAGGCTTCTGTTTATTTTAGTCTTAGGAAAGGTGCATTATTACGTTGATTTCTCATTAGCTAGGCTTCAATAAAGACGTTTAGGCTTTACCAATAAGATAGAAAAGAAAGTTTTCATCAAGGTGCGAAGGTTTGAAACCCTAGACAAACAAAGAGCGTTTTCTTTCAAATAATAACTAACTCTTCCTGCTGTGAGGCCTTACATGAAACCAAAACCAACACCCCCCGGGGCCACTTAAGTACTAGTTGCTTCACAAATAGGCGTAGTAAATTTTGGGTGAAATGGGAGGAGACAAGAACGATATGTTATAGTATAAACCATATACGTGGGCTATAGTGAAGACAAGTTATATCCACGACTTGACAAAATGGTGTCATTTTATTAGTCTAGAATTAGAAAATAATTAAAAATACTAATGCTACAATGATGACATGTCATGTCATAGGCTCCAATGTTTTTTTCTATTTTTCCTTAGTACAAAAAGACCTAAGGTAAATACGATTTCCTATGTCATGCCAAACTCTAACGCAACGAAAAGTCGTTGAACGAAGGCTGGCCAAAAGTTTTTCAATGCTTATAACAACGCACGACTGGTCGCCACTATAGCTTGGTCTATAGAAGTGACGCTTGTTGCCACTATACTCTTTTTCTTGCAGTAAGGGCTAGATGAGGTATATTTAATGAAGCATCTCCTTCAATCCAATGACTAAATCATTTGCTTCATGCAATCATGCTTGTTTGCAGGTTCAAATATTGTAATGATTTTCATGTGATGAGTAGAGAAGAAACAGATGCAATAACCAGAGAATGAGAGAAATTATCATGAACACAACAAATGAAGATGTACATGCCTTGATAGACAAAGTAAATCTCGTTGATAACTAAGACCAGACAATGGACATTGCAAGCTACTTATACGCAATGACAACTTTGGCAATAGAAGAAGCACTATAATAAGGTTCGATTCTTCATACAAGCATTAATGTTATCAGTTTTACCGGCCGATATATAGTTCATGAATTTGTTTTTCATTGCTCAGGTCATTTCAAAGGATAAATACCTCACTCAAGTATGCTTAAGTGTAAAGTTATCATTTTAATTATCTCAACCACAACTCAAAACACGTAAACGCTAAACACGTTGATGGTAGACGAAACATTTCCTTACTCGATAGTCATGTGACATGTGTTCTTCGATGGCTCACCTCAGCTCCACTGTTTTGTTTTTAACACTTCATTAGATTCAATTTAAATGATAAAGATATAAGATGTGGGTAATTAATTAGTACAGTAATATATGATTAAATAAGATGCTTTCTATTTTTATATTGTTTTATGGACTTTTTGTACATCATCTTATGAGACTTGTAAATAATGAATTGAAATAATGAAATCCTTTCGGCCTTAAATTGGGTGGGTTTCGTTTGCAGTTCTATTCCTTTTTAAAGCTATTAAAGAGAGTAACCAATCACCAGACTCCATCAAACCTTTGTATATAGCCATTCTAAGGTGTTGTACTGATCATCACCTGATCACGATTTACTCTCTCTCTCTCTCTCTCTCACACACACACACACACACAACACACCAAACACACACATCTCTCTCTAAAGAACACCAATCTAGTATTTTGCTTCTTTGGTAAGTTCCTTTTCTTTCCAGACATATCTGCTAATAGGAGTACCCATATTTAGTAACAAAGTTTGCATCTTTTTACACTTGTGATAACTTCTATTTGATTATAGAACTGATTAAGCATCTAGGTTTGTGCTTTTGATGGATCTTGATCAAATAATTTATGGATATATTCTTGTTTCTTGAAATGTTAGGTCAAATTCAAGAAATCTAAAGATGGTGAGAGGAAAGACTCAGATGAAGAGAATAGAGAATGCTACAAGTAGACAAGTGACTTTCTCCAAAAGGAGAAATGGTTGTTGAAGAAAGCTTTGAGCTTTCTGTGCTTTGTGATGCTGAAGTTGCTTTAATCATCTTCTCACCAAGAGGCAAGCTATGTGAATTTGCAAGCTCAAGGTTTCATCTTTTTCACTCTTTGTGATCTTAAATGATTTCAGTTTGTGGGGTTAATTCCTTTTGATTTCTTTCATGCGATACACAGACACACATACACATACACACACACATACACATACACCATATACATACATACATGGTAGATATATGTGCTATATTATTAGTGTTCTAATTATTGTAGGTCATTAAGTTATTAGCCCTTAGGGTTTATTTCTCCTACCCTCCATCCTCTCTCACACACTGAAGCTTTTTATAATTAAGAGAACAAACATTAACATACTTAGATCTGAAACTTTTTTTTTTTTACTTCTAGGCCTACTAAAATGGTATCTGTAAAAGTAAATGAGTAAATATTAGAATTGACGAAGTGAATAATTACTATGAAGGGGAACTTAAAATATATTACAAGTGAGAAACTGTACAATATAGCATATAACGGGTACATGTACTATGTTATATACAAGTAACAATCTCTACTAGATCAATACTTCAAGGTTAATTTAACTTGCAAATTTTAATCTTTCCAGGTTTCTGATGCAAACAAATGTTTTTCATGGAGTTTTAAGTTTGAGTGGCACAAAATTACTGTCTTTTAAGATTTTATATCGAAAAATTATATTTCATATAAAATCATTATTTGGTGTTTGATTTAACTCCATCTTTACGCACGCTTCGAGATGAGTTGGATTGCTTTGCGATCTTATGTACATAGTACTCTTACCCTACGCTTCGTGCAGCAAAGAAAGTGCAGTACATATGATCGTGAAGTTTAGAAAAAAATTCACATATATTGGGTGTAGTCCTTCATGTTTTACCATGACATTAATTAAATGTCCTACCCAATAATTAAATTAGGATCTATAAACACTAACACTCATTGCCAGGCATGTTTCTATCAGATTATAACATGAAGTGGTTTGTTTCATATATTCCAACTTCTTTTCTACATGATATGGAGAAAGTGATCAGCTTTTGCTTTTCTTCAGATCTTTGCCATAAAAAGAATCAACTTCTAAATATAATTTGTGATCCTAGTACAACATATATGCGAACAATATTATTTAATGGATTAAATTTATTATAATATAAAACACATAATTGATGAAGATTTTTAATATTACTATCTTCAAACTGTTCTAAATGTTTTGCACCAAAACCAATATGTTCTAATCATTAATATAATAGTGAAACAATAAATTTAGCTTCATTTTTGACAAATAAAGAGAGATTTCAAAGTTACAAGAAATATACTATTTCTTGTTCTAATTTAAAATGATTTATCAGTACTCTTTTATCTGCAAAGCGATATCCACGTGTGTACTTGTGAAGGATTCGTATCAAAATTGACAATAACTTAACATAGTGTATTAATCACATTATCATAGGATAAATATTTTGCACACACATATAAAATTAATCCTCATATCTATAATATCAGTTGTTCTAATTAAGTTTTCATCAAAATATATAGTCGTACATTAGGACAGGTGTATAACATTTTCACCGTCTCCAATGACCATTTTTATTCCTTTTTTTGCTAATGTTAAACCAAAGTAGTGTAAGGTTGACCATTTATGTTCCTTAAATTTGCTATTGTTAAACCAAAATAATGTTAAGGTTGTAACAAAATAATTATAAGTTTATAGCAATATAAGGAATCTGCATATAGTAATTTCAAGTTTTATAGCCTCTTCAAGCTGGGGACTATTGAAGCTTTGTGAAGATGTCAGCAACGCATTAATGAATAGTTATAGATCAAATTCGAATATCCATTCAGACAAATATTACATATTTAGTAGCAAAGAAAATGCATGTCAAACACATGTTTAATATTTAGAAGTTGATTCTTTTTATGGCAAAGTATATAAACTATGTTATGATTCAATCACAAATACATAAATTTATATGTGTATGTATGTGTATTTGTATATGTACGTATAATGTAGATCATATCATTTTGTTGGGTTATGATAACCTTGACATCGAAATATATGACTAGAAGCAGTGCGTATATGTAATGTGTATTAAACTCGAATGAGTCAATTAATTAAGATCCATGCGTCCGTAATGAGTCTTATGCGGGTCAAATTTGCTAGTAATGTTACCCGCGTAGAAAGTAGATATGGCAGTTAAATGTGACATCAGTTAAGGTGTCGGTTGGTAAGTAACTGCCACACACCAAAGGGTATAGATACCGTGTACGTCAAACATTTGATGTCAATGTATGTATGTTTATGATATACATTTCTGCAAGTTCTAGTATATTAGCAATCGTTGTGTGATCTCACTACAAGAAATGTCAGTAATAGCGGCGCCGTATTAGCGGCGACACGCTCATTAGCGGCGACAGCAATAGCGGCGACACTATAGCGGCGACATGTCGCCGCTATTGTTCCAAAATGCGCAATTTATGTCATAAATGACACAATTAATTGCTTCGCAAAAGGCTCCAAATCAAGCGGAAGAAGATGATTCAGACGAGGGGATGAATAGCTTATTTTATGATTGTAATATTGCGTAATCTACAATTTTAGCTTTTAATTATGACGATGTATGATATTTCGTAATCTAGATTGTAGTTTATGTATAACTTTATGTTATTACGTAATCTAGATTATGTTATTAGAAAATCTAGGTTTATTTTGGATGAAAACTGGATTTTTGAAAAAACAAAAAAAAAATTTAAAAAGAAAAACAACCATTAGCGGCGACAGCTGTCGCCACTAATAGTTAAAAAAACCACATGCTGACGACAACTTTTAGCGGCGATTGTAGAGTATTAGCGGCGACATCTTTAGCGGCGACCATTTGACCAATAGCGACTAACTTTTAGCGGTGACCCATTAGCGGCGACATGTCGCCGCTAATACCTATAGCGGCGACAAGTTGAGGTATTAGCGGCGATAATTGTCGCCGCTAATGACCGAACATTTTGTAGTGTGAGTATAGACAACACTTTATCAAATATTTTTATTTCTACAAATAGTAAGTCATTATTTCGGATTTTATTATCCGTGTATATTATTCTACTAAATAGTATACATTTAATGTTGACTGGATTGTTTATGTTCAACTATATATAAACGTGTTTTAATTAAGCTTTTGGGTACTTCATATGGGTCATGTGTTGTTTCCTTATACACAGATACAACACTAGGAATACCTTAATAGTTCACTAATATGTTTGCGTTAATTTCTTTTCAATAGTGTTTTAGTAACCACTTAATCTAAGCGGAGTAAGATAGTCAATTCATTAGATTCAAGTAAGGAATCATTTTGGTAATCATTAAGGATGGATGTTGATGATGAGTGACTAGAAATCAATACGTCGCTAAGCCAATTGTTATTAATGATTCTTAACCCAAGTAGTTGAGTTGAGGTACCTCAAGGTTTAAAAATTAAGGGAAGGTCTTGGTTCATGTCCTATTTGGGATAAAAATTAAAAATGTTTTAAGTTGGGTTAGAAAGTTTTCTGAGTTTATGATGTAGATGGAAAAACAAGATAACCAATTGAATCTTTGACTCACAACGAATACCAGTAACAATTCTTTTAACTATTGTTGATTCACGAAGAATACCAACAATCGTGATAATCACACACTAACACACACTCGTGATATAAACTTCAAAACTAATGTTATATTTGAACGGCAAAATTTCCTACTCCTACTCCTGTATTACATCAAACCTAATCATCTCCCAATATTTACATGAATATAAAAAACAAGTCAAAAGTTGAATGGGTCTTAAACATAAACGGGCCAAAAACCGGGCCATAAACAAGGTCCAACAAAAAGTAGAAATAAAACAAAAAGTAAAACATCTCATAAAATAAGCCGTTTTTGGGCCGGAACGATAACGTAAGATGGAGACTTCTAGCCCAAGTTATGGATATTTTAGTAAAGCCCATTCTATCATGGGCCTTCAAACACAAGATGGTCTGCTCCTCCATACTTGGGCTCGCACCTGTTTCTTTCTGAGGATGGTCTCATGTTCAATCTGATGGAGACGAACTGATGAACGAGTTTTCTTGGGGACGTGCTAGCCTAGTGCTACAAGGTTCCGTACTTGAGTAATGAAGACAATCGGGTAGGCCAATGGCACGTTAGTGATAAAATTAGCTGTTCAAAGATAACTAAAGCAAGTTTTCTTGTACAGGGATTTGCTACGTGCATAATGTGTTTCATTCTTTATTCTGCTGTTATCTTTTTCCTTCTATCTCCTGTCTAGTTTCTATTAACATAAATCTTGTTGACTAAAAGGTAGACCGTTAAAACTTCATGCTAAAATGTCACGAGCTTTTAGTGCAATTTTGGATAATGTAGATAAAATAGAATATTGATTCATTAGAGTTAAGAAATATTGATGATAGTAAATAACTCTAATGCAGGCATCTAAGAATAGGTTCATGAAAAGCTACCATTTACAATGTTTGTTTTCTAATTTGATTAAAGTCGTGGCGGTAGTCATTTTAGTGATAGATCATGCTTTTAAAGTTTTAGGAAATAGGAAGACTAATGTGTTGATTCACTATAAGAAAGAGAGACTATCACGATGATTTTCTTATGGGTTTTCCGATGACTAGCTGTCGCTATAGGGTATGTGGACTATCAAGGTGTATATAAGGTAAGGTGTTTAGCTGGCTGTAAGTTCATGTTTAGTAGTAGAATTCCGTAATCTGTACTAGCGACAATTTAGTGTGTGTTTATGGATTTCGTGACTGCCCTAAATAGCTTTATATATCACTGCTTCGGCTAACAATTCACTATTGATCCAGTACTATCATTAACAATTACAAGTGTTGGGTTTGTGAAGGCTTTGGGCTTGGGTCCATGTTTAGTTTTCTTGTTAATTAAATAGTTAACCCTAATTAGTCTCTATATATACTCATGTCATGTATTGTAATCTTTTGTACTGAGCAAATAAAGAAAACCCTAGTTGCAGCCCGTGGACGTAGGTCACACCGACCGAACCACGTTAAATCCTTGTGTTGTTTATTGTTCTGTTTCTTCTACGTGATATTCGTTTTGTGCGTGTTCGTGTGTTGGTTCCGCTACGCCGCTTGATTCCTAATAAGTGGTATCAGAGCTTTGGCTCGTTGTACACACGAAACACACTGAGTAGACGATTCGCAAAAGGTTCGAGACTGTGTTCGGGCGCTGGTTTTTTTTTGGTGTTTGCGTTGAGGAGAAGAAAAGAAATCAAGTTTCTTTTTTCTTTGAGGTTTGCACGGAAACCAATAATCTACTTTGGTTTCTAGCTTTGAACAATATCTCAAGATATTGGGATTGCGATTAAGAAAGAAAAGGAAAGTTCAAATCTTGTTTTCTTTATCCTCTCGAAGTTTGTGACATTTAATAAAAAAAAGCCTTTTGGTGTTGGTCCTGCGTAACTCCAAAACAAAAAAATAAAGTTCCTTATTTTGTTTTTTGTGGGGTTCTGCGAAAAGCATTAGAAAACATTTGTTTTTTTTCTTTGGGGTTTGCGACAACAAGCAGATTGTGATCCTTTTTTTTGTGATTTATGCATCACAAGTAATCAAGAACAACGAACGAAGGTTAGTACAAAGTTAAACTCTTTAAAGTCGTCGATTAGGCTTTGGTAAAGAACTCTTGGATTCGTCGGGTAAAAGTTAGGGTTCTGTTTTCAAGTTTCTATTTTTTGACGGATTATATCAATCAATGTTGTAGAAATCGCTAGGCGCTAGTCGGGCGGTGGGGTACCGACTAGGGATTAATCGGGATTAATCGGAATTAATCGAATCGAACTTTTGTGTATAATTTACGAATTTATGTAGCTATAACATTAATTTTATACTTAATTATGTATTAATTTACAAGTTAGGGGGATAAATTGTAAATTGAAAAATATGGAGGGGGTTAAATATCAAAATAACTAAACTTTATTAAATAACTTCAAAGCACATCATCCCCGTCGTTCGTCTCCTCCTGTTTCAGTCCCCGGCGTCGGAGTTTGGCGCCGGAACCGGCAAATCCAGCGCCGGAATCGACTAATCGTCACCAGAATAGACAAATCTGGCCGTTCTCGTCGTCAGAACACCGCCGATTAGGACGATTTGGTCCGGCTTTGACCAAATTTGACCGATTAGCGCCTAGGACCTGCGATTTGGTGAAATCGAAGCGGCCAACCTCCGATTAGCGATTAATCGGCGACTAATCGGAGGCTAGTCGTGATTTTTACAACACTGATATCAACTGTTTGGGGAACCGTGTTTAGTGAAAGAAAAAATACGTTCGGGTTTAGATTTGTCTATAAGGTTTATTGTAGGAGCAAATCGATCAATTGACAATGTTCAGTAGAACAGTCGTCAAGTTCAGGCCCGCGTCATTGCTGTGTCTGTTCACTGTTTCGATTTGTTCTTGTTTGTTGTTTGAGATGGCTGAAGACGGGAAGGTTGTGATCGAAAAATTTAACGGTTCTGATTTTAGTTGGTGGAAAATGCAAGTAGAAGCATTGTTATGTCAAAAGGACTTGGATATGGTACTAGAAGAAAAAACCTGCGAAAATAGAACAGGCTGATTGGGAATCAAAGGACAAGAAGGCTCGTGCGGTTATTACATTGGCTTTGACGAAGAATGTTGCTTTAATGTCATTAAGGAAACCGCGGCTCGTGGTATGATGACTGCTTTGTCAAATATGTATGAAAAACCGTCTGCAGCGAATAAGGTGTTCTTGATTCGAGAGTTGGTGAACACAAGGATGAAAGAAGGAAGCTCAGTGATTGCTCACATTAACAATCTAAATTCAATCTTAACAAGACTTGTATCTGTTGGAATTAAGTTTGATGATGAAGTTCAGGCTCTACTGCTGTTGTCGTCTCTGCCTGATAGTTGGTCTGGAACTGTGACTGAAATTTCAAGTTCTGTGGGGACTAAGGGTTTCACTCTTAATGGTATTCGAGATCTAGTTATGGGTGAAGAATTCAAACAAAGGAACTCAGGTGAGTCATCTAATAGTGAACTACTGAATGTTGGCAGGGGTCGGGGTAATAACAGGAACAGTGGGAGTCGGGGAAGAAGCTCATCTAAACCTAGGAAGAATGTGAAGTGCTGGAGCTGCAATGAGGTGGGACGTGTTAAGAGTCAATGTCCAAATAAGAAAGAATTGAACACTACTGCTGGGGATGTTTCTGATGATGATGCATTGATACTCAGTGTGGAAAACAGTGTGGACTCTTGGGTCATGGATTCAGGGGCTTCGTTTCACGCCATGGACAACGGGGAAACGATGGTGAATCTGAAATATGGTGATTTTGGAAAGGTACGATTAGCCAATGACGAGATATTTGAGGTAACGGGAATGGGTGATATTGATCTGGTTACTTCATTGGGTACTACATGGAACTTAAAGAATGTCAGGGTGATTCCGGGGCTGAAGAAGAAACTGATTTCAGTTAGTCAGCTGGATGAACAAGGACTGGAAGTGAGGTTTGGTAGTGGTAAATGGAGGGTGATCAATGGTAATCTGGTTATTGCTCGTGGTATGAAGCGTGGGTCATTGTATATGGTTTAGGTACCTGCTGAGGGATGTATGACCGTCCCGGTTAAGCACGAAAAAATCCGGTTCACTAAATCTGGTGCTAAGAGAGTTCATTTTGCAAACATAAAGTGTGGAGCAGGGATGTTAGGTGAACGAGTTCAGAAGTCTAAACCATTCAGGGGATTCGGTGACAGTGGGAGCACGGGACGTGTTCCGTGTACAGTTACAAAAAACCGTTGGGTTTTAAAGACTGTGACTGAAAAATTCTATCCTGGTTATTGTTTGCTGAATTTGGAGAGTGATGGTGATCCTCGATGTGTCTTTGAATCCGGTGGAATGTCCAAACCGGTTAAGATGGAGGATGAGTCATTGGCAGTACTAGCCAAGACTGAGTTGGAGCTCGGGGGAGCTTCAACTGACCCTTCTGATACTTGATGATGAGGGGTCGCTGCAACTAGGAGATGTGATAAAGTCTTAGCTTGTTCTCAGGGAACTGGAGGCTTGGAAGACTTGTTTAAAGATTACTGAAGTTACTGGACGACTGGGTTGCTTTGTACTTGAATGGCGGGCTAGAATTTATCGCAAGGCCTTCAAGTGGGAGATTGTTGGGTTTGTGAAGGCTTTGGGCTTGGGCCCATGTTTAGTTTTCTTGTTAATTAAATAGTTAACCCTAATTAGTCTCTATATATACTCATGTCATGTATTATAATCTTTTGTACTGAGCAAATAAAGAAAACCCTAGTTGCAGCCCGTGGACGTAGGTCACACTGACCGAACCATGTTAAATCCTTGTGTCGTTTATTGTTTTGTTTCTTCTGCGTGATATTCGTTTTGTGCGTGTTCGTGTGTTGGTTCCGCTGCGCCGCTTGATTCCTAACAACAAGGAGATAATACCAACTGCAGTAGTGTTCCCTTCTTTTGTGGATGACGTGTCACGTATCACGCAATAACAATTTGCTAGATATACAGTTTAACCAATATACTTGATAATTAATCGTATGTTTATGTTGCATCTAACTATGATAAAAAAGAGAGACTTGAAAGTTGTTTCTAAATGATCCCTTCGTTGTAGTGTTGGAACCTGCTTCAACATGACAACATATCAGTATATGACCTAAATCTCAACTGAATATAAGTGCCAATTTCTGTTAGGTTTGGATAAATTATGTCATTTTCGGAACTAAATAACTTGCTTATATTTGGACATAAACTTCGCTTATCCTAAATAAGAAGATACTATAACATTTTCGATCAATCTAACGCTTTCTTGAAAATATGCAAGTAATATCATTATTTGCATCTAATTTTGTGTTTTGGATTTGTTCAGCATGGAGGAGACTATTGAACGTTATAGGAATCACGTAAAAGAAGTTCAAAGCGAAAATTCGTCTAGTATAGAAGATGCACAGGTTTCCTACATAGTCATTGTTGTATTTCTGCACTTCAATTTTTTTAGTCCACAGCCAAAGTTCCATAACAAAAGTAAACTAGTTTTATTTCTTTTGAACGATAATGACCCCTAAGATGTTTACTTAGAGAAGGTTAGAACCTGTGTTTCTCAAGAGACCTTTCAAGTGTCTTACCGCTAGGCCATCTTATGATGATCACTAAACTGGTTTTATTATACATATCAAAAGAATTAATGACCTTTTAGAGAAGCCTTCTTAATATTCAAATTCAAGAATTGAATTTTCTTAGGGTTTGCAACATGTCGCTTATAGTATTTTATGTCAGTGTCAGCAATTGAAGGATGAAACAGCAAGCATGGCAAAGAAGATAGAGATGCTAGAGCTCACAAAAAGGTATGAATATGTGTTATATTCTTCCATGCAGTTCACTAAAATGTTCTTGAAAACTATAATTGGCGGTCCTCACGCAACACAAAAACCGTTGTAACATCTCATAATTGACAGAAAACTTTTGGGAGAAGGTCTTGGATCAAGCACAATTGAAGAACTGTTACAGATTGAACAACAACTAGAAAGGAGCGTATCCATCATTCGAGCTAGAAAGGTTGGCTTTTTAGGCATAAAAATAGGAAATTGATTATCAAGAAATAGTTATAATTATGTTGGACTTTATATTCTCCTAATTTGTTTTGTTTTTATGGTGTTTAGATGCAAGTATATAATGAACAGATTAAGGAGCTACAAGCTAAGGTACAATCTTGAAGTTTTAGAACTGTAAAAAGTTAAAACTTGAAATGTCAAAGTAATTTAAAGTGTTTATTTGTTGATATTGATTCCTTGGATAATGTAGTCGTCGAGGTCTAGTTCGATGAAGTGTTCTTATTGTTAATTAATTCATAAAATTTAGTGTTTTTATTGCAATTTCAGGAGAAATTGCTAGCTTCTCACAATGCAATGCTTAATGGAAAGGTAAGGCTGTTCATTTATATGAATTTTATTATGATTACAGTTTTTTCTTATTTATTTATTGTAGAAGTAGTTATATCTATTCTTAAGATGAAATATGGACCTTCATAGTTACTATATACACATAGTCTTAAACTATAGATTAAAAATGAGAATGATGTAGACAAAAGGTTTTAATATGGAGTACAGTATGTGTTTCAGTTTCTTGGCCAAACCAAAGAAACGATAGAAGAATCGAGAGCAAATATACAAGCTGCAGATTGTGGAGAAAGTTCTGATGTGGAAACCGAATTATTCATTGGATTACCTGAAAAACGAATAAGGCAAGATAAAAGAAAATGATTAACACAGTTAATATCGAAAATACATATTTATATATCTATCAAGATCTATGCTATAGATCTTATTTGTGTTCAGTTTTATGAGTTACTGTTGATTTACAGTAATGCTCGTGTGAAACTAAATGTAATCTAGTTTCGGTCCTTTGTACATGTGAACATTTGATGGCGATCGCGTCATGGATTTCATTATTGTGTTGACTGATTGCATTTTTATTGGCTTTCATGAATATAATCTTTGTGGTGTTCTCATCATGTTTGTTAGCCTTGAATCCTAAATCAAAACCTAAAAGATATATATAAACATGAAGATTTTTGGATTATAAACATCATTCTTATAGTTAATTAATATACTAAGAATAACCTGTAATATTGGAGAAGTTACACTGAAAAGTTTTGTGGGCCTATGCGTGCATCTATTATATGGTTAAATGAATGTAACATGTGCAATTTTAGTAGATTATACATCATATATGTTAGACGTACAGGTACATAGACAAAATTTACAAAAATGATGGCTTTCATTCTGTGTTTTAGCTATAAGTATTCTTGAGTAACTGTATGTTACAACATATTCAGGCTCCGGTCTCCTTCAACTTTTTAAGAACAACCTCCTTTGTAGGCAATGATGGAATTGCTCCTCTCTCTGTCACGGTGATGGCACCACAAACATTCGCGAACTTTAGCGCATCCCTCAGCTTCTTCTCGTCCTAATAATAACAGTACATGGGCATAATGATTATTTTAAGAAATTAGGCGAATTCTTTTTTAGTATGCTCATTAGTCGTTTGATCAGTAGTTATATTGGGAAGATCGACGAGTTGGGTAATATGTAAAATCAAGGTTGGGCGGTTGGGTTGAGATGACTTGCAACCACTTGTGTGTCCTTTGATTGATATCTTAAATATGATTGCACAAACAACACTACTATATAAGAATCAAAACCTTTGTATAATTTTATTTACTTGACAAGTTCCTTTTTAACTTTTTTTTTTCTAAATACTACTCACCGTAGATATAACAAACCAAATCGTACCATTCATAAGTAAATAGATCAACATCGCCGCCTCTGTAGTTTAGGTCCCAGTTATGAAAACTGAAGAACGGAAATTATCAAAAAAGATAAAACAAAAACGTGTCGAGTTTGAATTTACTTTATAGAGTTGAGGGTTTAAAGCCAAACTGTTTAGTAGTCCTCCGACAAAAGCATCACCTGCACCTGTGGTATCAACACACTTGACCTTAACACCACCAACTTCCCATGAAAATCCTGCAAAAATCATTCAAATTATTATAAATTAAAAGAATTCAACACCCAAAAGCCATGAAAATGGCGTCAAATTTACCAAATTCTAATTTTTTTAGAGAAATGAAGGTAACCTTGGTGTAATATCTGCAGCCATTAGGACCTTCAGTGACTATCAAAAGCTTCGCATTCGGGTGAAAAAGCTTGGTCATCACAACCTTGTCGTCACGAGGATCACTCCCTAGGGTCAAGAATTCTATTTCTTCTTCACTGATCTACATTTCGCAAAGTAAAACCCGTTAAAGATTCAAGTCAACAAGGTCAACCTGCTATAAAAGGCTGTACCTTGATAACATCAGCTTGATCCCAGATGCTCATGATGCCCGTTCGAGCAGCCTCGGTTGAGGGCCAAAGCGCGAGTCTCAGATTAGGATCAAATGAAAGAATGCAGCCAGCCTTTTTGGCTACTTGCATTGCAGCTAAGTGAGCTGATTTGCATGGTTCATGAATCAAACTTATCGATCCGTAATGGAAAATCGTTGACTGGTCAAACAATGCGCAATGAAACTATCATTATATGTACAACTATCAAATCAAGATTATCTGATTTTGAGTAAATCATATGTTGTATTGTTGTAATGGTCACTCAGTACCTTCTTAATCAAATCTTTATCAAGTTCTGCTTCAGTAAGAAGCATATCAGCACTAGGATTACGAAAGAACATGAATTCGCGTTCCCCATCGGCTCTTAACGTAACAAAAGCCAACGCGGTTCTTGCATGTTTGTCAAACCTCATTCCTGAGTTATCCACATTGTTTTGTTTAAGGATGTTGGCCAACATGTGACCAAATTCATCGTCACCAACCTAGTGACAATTAAAATCGACAGTGACAAATGCGCAAAATATCCTATATTAATATTAGGATTCAAGATCATAGCAGTCACAGGCGCAAAGCGCACTCAAGGCATAAAGACCTCGCATGTCGCCCAGGCGCAATACACTTATGCTGTGTAGTTGCGCTTGAGCACTTTTGACTATGTATAGTATTAAGTTTAATGTACCTTGCCAAGAAAAGCTGCAGATCCTCCCAACCGCGATACGCAAACAGCTACATTAGCCGGAGCACCGCCGGGGGCTTTCTTGAAACCAGGAGCCTCCGCCAGTGAAACTCCAGCGACGGTAGGCACGAAGTCGATTAAAAGTTCCCCGAAACATAACACCTGTGGGCTAATCTTTCTTTCTTTTCCCTCCATCGATGTCGAACCTTCATTGCAAAATTCAGAAGCTCGAATTAACATTAACATGAAAGAAAGATTATAATTAAATTGATTGTGACTCACCTGAAGATCGATTTGAGATGGTGGGATTTGTAGAGGCCATATTTGCAGGAGATGATCTTGAAGGAGAAATATCAAAATACTCTAACTTGGTTTGTTTTGATTATGATGAATGTCTACATGGGTTGCATGATTTGAATCTTGATGAAAAACCCATGAATTGGTAGGTTGAAAATTTATTGATTTGTTCTTGAATGCTGTAATTCGGTTCACAATCAACCGATGGTTTCCATTTCGTTACTAAATTTAGATCAACTCTTTTGGTGTTAATCAAATCGCGTATCGTGCATGTATTTGGGGATTTAGGAGACTTAACAATGTTGATAGTGATAGCATAATTATAAAATTTTAAAGTTTGAAGCTTTAACATGATGTTCAAATTGAGAAATCGGAATTGGATGATGTTGGCATGGGTGGCAATCACATGATATTAGAAGTATCGAGTTGTTTGTAAATCCAATCATATGCCTCACACAAATAACTTCTTTAAAATAATTATGATTATCATAGTCATGTGTATATTATATTAGAGAATTTAGCTCTTATAGTCACGTTCAAGACGACCTCACTTCTATTCTTTGTGTAATTTCAAAGTGCTTTAGCTTATAGTGTCGTGTCATAGACGCTGCAAGAATGATTGGAGGTGTACACGCTCCATGCAATTAGGTTGTATGTTGTCTCATTAAAGCCAACACGTTATTTGAAAGTGACTTGAAAAGTGATATCGAGTCTAACGGGGAGGATAACCCTAGTAATGACTTAAAGAAGTCTGCTTTATGTTCTCCCAATTTTTAGTATTCATAGCATTATGTGCTTATCATGGCATTGAGAATCTTATTGGTTTGTGACAGCCTCTAAGAAATCATAAAGACATTAAACTTCTATCTACCTTTATCAAAATAGGTGAACTTAATTTCTAAAGTAGTTCTTGCTATAATCATGTCTTATGAATATGCAAAGCATCCATTTTACATTATTTTTAAAGTAGTTCTTGCTATAATCATGTCTTAAGAATATGCAAACCATCCATTTTACATAGCAAAATCTCAAATGTGTTACATACTATACTCAAAAAACCTTAATACTGGTTTCTAGTGTCCTTAAATTACTTGAGAATTAGTCAAAACTATTCACAATGAAACTAATGTATGGCCTTTTTGAGCTCATACTAACATTCCACTTGGTCAATATTTCACCTTTTTAATTGAAATCATAATCCCCGTTGTTAAAATTTTCGTATATCATGTGACTTGATGTGAATAAGTGACTACAAGAGCGTTAGATGTTTTCATTAGTTTGTATCAATAACATGTCATCTCCTATCATGTACCTTTCATGTTATGTATTGAATTTGATAGGATTTAGTGTTCTTTATAATTTTTTTACTACTTAAAGAAGTTAGACTATTTGTAGCAATGTTTTTAGTAACCAGATCAAACTGGCTGCTCGGACCGGGAACCGGTCATAGAATCAGTCCGGTTGTGTGTATTTACATCGTTTTCAATTGAAGCAACGGGAACTAGTGAACCAGTCCGACCCGTACCAGATTTTGAAATTTTTATCTTTTAAAATCTTATTTTTGATTGATTTAATAAATTATGATACATATTTTAGTTATTTAAATGTGTATACCGTGTTAAAAGTGTAAATCTACCATAAGACATATAGTATTTCATATTTAGTTTTTAACTGGATATATACAAATGATATTAATATTTTTAAATATATGTCATCATCTAGTCTTAAATTCGATTCAGACGGTTCAACCAATCCAACCAGCGAACCGTTGAAACTACCGGTTTACTCCTTAGTGATGACCGTATTCTCTATAAGGGCATGTTGAGATTCCATTTAGAATCTCCTTTTGACTTATTTGAAGGGTAAAAAGACAAAAATACCCCTCTAAATAAGTCAATAAGCTAGAAATTTTTACTTACTAAATTATTTGAAGAGACATTTTTATCATTTCATCCCTCCAAAAGGTTAAAAAAGTCCTGAAATGGAAAGTGAAACATGGTCTAAGTGCAAACTTGAGGGGTGCAACCGTAAACAACTCAAAATCTTGAACAAAGCCCAGGCATAAATGGCGTCGTTGTGATGCGGAAGATAACAAACAAAGAAATTGGTACGAATCAGAGTCAAGAAATCCTTCAAGATTTCTCAGAATCTTCTGATTAACAAAACCATAAGTCCCAAATTTCAGATCTTTACTCTTAACCCTCTTTTTCATCACACCAACAACACCACATTGGTAACCCTAGGGCTCCTAAATCCTAACTCCACTAGTCTTTATCTTCAATCTCCTCAAATGCAATGTGATTTACTGATTTCATCATCATTATTGTTCTAATCAGCAAGTTTTATACCCAGATCTCTCTTTGTTCTGCGACTCGAGTAAGCCATCATTAGTTTATTACCCTTGTGTTTGATTATGTGTAGACCCATATGAAAAGATGCAATCTTTAACAGTTTTTGTTGGTGGGTGTTTGTGATTAGGGGTTTTGGTGATTGAAGATGGCGATCAAGAGAGGGGGATCAAGTTTGGGTGTGCATAGGAACAGGGGTGGTGGTGGTGGATCTCGATTTCCAGTTGTGACTCTTGTGTTGATTTTAGTTGTTTCTCCCATGGTGTTCTTCCTTGGGCGTGGGATTTATTCAAGTAATTCAATTGGTTAGTAAATAGTGTTCATCTTACTAAATGATGTGATTTTACTGAGATGTATTGTTAGGGTTCTTGCTAGCTGCAGTTTTAATGATTTATTCAAGTGATTCAATTGGTTGGTAATAGTAACCATTTTGCTAGATAGTATATCGATGGTGTGGTTTTACTGAGATGTATTGTTAGGGTTCTTGCTAGCTGCAATGATAATGATTTATTTAAGTGATTCAATTGGTTAGTTAAATAATGTTTATTTTGGTAGTTTTTTATGTTGATGATGTGATTTTGCTGAGATACAATGTTAGGGTTCTTGCTTGCTAATTTTACTGATTTGAGCTTTATAGAGTTGAATGTTTGTGCTGTTGACTTGGTTCTTCTGTAGGGTAAGAGTAAAGAAATAAAAATTGATATGGTGTATGTTGAATTTATACAGTTGGTTTAATTGTATGTAATCGAGTCTTTCTGATGAACATAGCTTCAAACTTGATGATATGGGACACCTGAGACTTGATTAGTTCTGATAATGGGAGTTTAGTGCTATAAGGTTTAGTCAACAATCAACATTGCCTTTTTAACTTGTTTGGTTTAAATGGATCGAATTGAAGTTTATGGATTATGGGAAAACTGATGGGTTGTGTTGAAAAATAAGGAGGAGGAAGATGCATTGTGAGCTAGTGTGGTTTAAATGCCCTAAGTAGAGGGTATGAACTATGAATGAATTTGATTTTGGTTAATATCTGAAAACATGATTCTTTAGTGTTAATTGATGTTGTGTGAAGATAAACAAAAATCTAATAGTTAGTATGGTACTTGCTTTAAGGAGAATTGAGATGAGACCCACAAAATGGAAATGGATGTAAATGGCGGAGTGAACAGATTCTTATATATGTTTTATTTGATTAGTTAATCATTTTACAAGCCTGTGGTTTTAATAACTTTCAATTTCAATAAAAGAGAGGGGTCCAATTCTTTTTTGCTTTTTGCAGATCTAAATGGTTCCTCGAATAGTATTAGCAAACATCAAGAATTGCAGGATTTAGATTGGAGAGCAAAGCTTGCTTTGCAACATGTCAAATCTCTTTTCTCAAAGGAGGCAAGATATTTAATATTTCCTTCTATACTTTAAAGTCTTGAAGCAGTATTATTTAGTAATCTTTAATTTTAGTAACCTTTAACTATATGATTTAGGTTATTGATGTCATCAAGGCTAAAACAGATGACATGGGACCCCTGAGTCTTGATTCTTTTCGGAAAAACAACTTTTCGGCTTCTTGGAAATTTGAGGGGCAAGAAACTGTGGTTGATAGTGTTAACACACAAGAGACCCCAAAAGTCAAACAAGACCCGTCTTTATATGGTAAATGATGTTTTTTACTGATGTTTTTGAAATACTTTTAGTCGTATGTAAATCTAATGACATTTATGTTTATTTTCTTAATATAGCTGATCATACTCATCATGATGATTCACCTGCAAACCTAGCAAGAAGGGTATTTGAACTTATGAACCCAAAAACTATAGTTGGCAAAATGGGCAGGGTGGACGGGCTGGTTGTGTAACAGGTCAAAGAAAACTAAATTATTAAACACAGTCTGTTAATCTTTTATGCAGCAACTGAGAGAAAAGAGGCGTGAAAAACGAGCAGCTGATCTATTAAAACAAGATGATGATGTAATTTTAAAGCTTGAAAATGCAGCCATTGAACGGTCCAAATCAGTTGATTCTGCTGTTCTTGGAAAGTACAGTATATGGAGGAAAGAAACCGATAATGAAAACATAGATACAACTGTACGGTTGATGCGGGATCAAATGATCATGGCTAGGGTTTATGTCAGCCTTGCATTAATGAAGAACAAGACAGACATGGCTCATGAACTACAAACCCGAATTAAAGAAAGTCAACGTGCTTTAGGAGATGCAACAAATGATAATGATCTTAACCAAAGGTAAGCGTGTTACTATGTTTTGTTCAAGTTAATAATGGTTGAATCAACAAATTCCACCTGTGATTATCTATGGGTCAAATCATAGGTTTTGGATAACCAGTTTTATATCAACACCCAACAAAATTAATAATAAAAGATGTTATTTTTCATCATTTCATTTATTAGTTTATAAATAATAAAATCTTCATATACAGCTTGAAAATAGCAAATATCCAAATACTTTTTTCTATAATTCGTTTTATGACAATTGGTTTATCTGATTTTGATTATAGAATATTACATATTACTTTCAATACACACATCCAAACACCTGCAAAGATTTTTATTTTATTTTTTCATTTTGGTCTTACTTGTTAATGAATATAGCGCCCCGGAGAAAATTAAAGCCATGGGTCAACTGTTGTCGAAAGCTAGAGATCAACTTTATGACTGCAAGTTAGTTACTGGGAAGCTGAGAGCTATGCTTCAATCAGCTGATGAACAAGTTCGTAGCTTGAAAAAACAGAGCACGTTTTTAAGCCAATTAGCAGCTAAGACAATTCCTAATGGAATTCATTGTCTATCAATGCGGTTAACAATCGAGTATTATCTTCTTCCACCAGAGAAAAGAAAATTCCCTAAAAGTGAGAATCTTGAGAACCCGAGCCTGTATCACTATGCTCTCTTCTCTGATAATGTTTTGGCTGCTTCGGTTGTTGTCAATTCTACAATCATGAATGCTAAGGTAAATATTTACATTGTTTCCAAAATATCTTTTTTATGCAAAAATTGTTCTTATGATTAGTTAGCAGTTAATTTCATGGATTAATTATGTTTTCTTTGGTGGTAATACAGGAACCAGAGAAGCATGTTTTCCATCTTGTTTCTGATAAATTAAACTTTGGAGCAATGAACATGTGGTTCCTATTAAACCCGCCCGGTAACGCTGCAATCCATGTAGAAAATGTTGATGAATTTAAATGGCTAAATTCATCATATTGTCCTGTTCTACGACAACTAGAATCAGCTGCAATGAAAGAATTTTACTTTAAAGCAGATCATCACACAACACTCTCGGCCGGATCTTCAAATCTAAAATATAGAAACCCTAAGTATCTTTCCATGTTAAACCACCTTAGGTTTTACCTTCCACAAGTTTATCCCAAGTTAAATAAAATCCTTTTTCTCGATGACGACATTGTTGTTCAAAAAGATTTGACCGGGTTGTGGAAGGTTGACCTTCATGGGAAAGTCAACGGTGCTGTTGAAACGTGTGGTGAAAGCTTCCACCGGTTTGATAAGTATTTAAATTTCTCAAATCCACATATTGCTCGTAACTTTGACCCGAATGCCTGTGGATGGGCTTATGGGATGAACATGTTTGACCTCAAGCAATGGAAAAAGCGCGATATCACAGGCATTTACCACAAGTGGCAAAACATGGTCAGTATTTCTTTTATTCTTGATAAAATATTATCCGGGGCTCTTATAATAACCATTCTATTTTGTTGGATGTCAGAATGAAGATCGGGTCTTATGGAAGCTCGGGACTCTGCCCCCAGGGTTGATGACGTTTTATGGGCTCATGCATCCGCTAGACAAATCTTGGCATGTACTAGGTTTGGGCTATAATCCTAGTATCGACAAAAGTGACATTGAGAATGCAGCCGTTATACACTACAACGGTAACATGAAACCGTGGCTCGAGTTGGCTATGACCAGGTACCGATCATACTGGGTCAAATACATAAAGTTTGACCATCCATACATCCGAGGTTGCAAGATAAGCGAATGACTGACAATGGAACTTACCTGCATTGTTTATTCTTCGATTCTTTGTTATCTATTTCCTTTTACATGTTCTAGTTCACGAACCATTGTTAGTCCCTTACGCCCCTGAATCGGGTAGTCGTAGTGAAGAACATTATAGTTGACTTTTCAGTATACGTTTCAAATATGGAGCTACATTTGGATTATCTTAGGATTGTAAACAACTTACATTGAAATGTTTGTTTAAATGTTTTTTCTTTTAGAGTTCAATCTCAATAAGGGTATCTTGGATCTTTTACTAAAGTGAACAGAAACAATCAACTAAGAAGCTACAAGAAGCAAACAAGTATGTTCTTTAGCAAACAAGTATGTTCTTTCACATATCTATTACTTCACACTCCAAAGGTTTATTTGACAAGAATGCATCAAGATTCCTACATATATGATCATAAAGATCCCGACACGCCTCTTCGGTCACAGCACCATGATGAGGCGTCAACACAACGTTATCCAACCCAAAAAGCTCTTCGGGAAAGTTGGGCTCGTGTTCAAAAACATCCAAACCAGCACCACCGATCTCACCTTTGACCAAACATTCAACGAGTTCTTTCTCGTTGATGATTGCTCCTCGCGCGATGTTAATGATGACTCCTTCCTTTCCTAGAACCAACATCACTTCTCGATCGATCATGTGGTGTGTTTGGTCGGTTAGCGCGCAAGAAATGATCAAGATGTCGCTGTTGGCCGCTAGTTGATGAATGTTGGGATAGAAAGGGTATGTCACATGTGGTTTCATGGTTCTTGATGTGTATGAGATGGTGCAGCCCATGGCATTGAGTCTTGTCGCGATATGAAGCCCGATTGCTCCTAGGCCGACGATCCCAACTCGCTTGCCACCTAACTGGAAGTTGAAAACGGGTTCAACAAATCGCTATCATAGAATATATTTGATTAGTAGTTTAGTTGCTACTATAGTATAGAAAAGAATTCTATACAGAACACTAAATGTTACGAGAACAAGTAGAACAAATTGAATCATTCATTTTCTAATTGTAGAATTTTTTTTTTAAAAAAAATACAGCATTTATTTGCTCTCCTGAAATTAAAAGAATGCTAACAGATTTTGTTTAATATATAACTAAAAACATATAACTCATGCGTATATTATTTTATCTACACAACCTACACGTGTAGGAAATGATACGTTAAATTTTAAAAACACATAATAATTTATTTAATAGATTTTTAATTTATATATATATATATATATATATATATATATATATATATATATAAAACATTTTATATGTAAAAAGTGCATAATTTAGAAGATGAACCATTGATAAAAAATATATATAATTTAAACTTGTTTCTTTTTATTCTTGTAATAATTTAGTGTAAAGTTTTGTTATAATGTGGAAGATTCATAATCATATGATTACGTGAAACTATAAAAACTAAAGAAAACTAATAAAACTAATAAAACTAGCTAATCATATAGTTATAAAAAAATTTTGTTACTACCCTCTTTAGGTTTGTGTGTATATAAAATAGGGGTAGGGAGCAAATGAAAGTCGTAAAATATTTTTAAATATTAAGCACACATAGATTACGTATATGTAACAATATTTCATTCGATGGAATGTTACATATACATAACACTATTCATTCTTGTATTTACGTTTAACATATTTGTAATAAATACTTAAATACTCTTTTTAACATTTAGAATAATAAGAAAAATATAAATCATGTTAGTAATTTTATTTAGTTTTCACATAACTATCAGTTTTCTTACGAACATTCTCCGTATAATCACTAAATTTCAAAGTAATACTGAACAAACCTTATGAGTAATAAGAGGGTAGTCTCCTTCCCTGGGCCAAACCCTACTCTTCACAAGCCGATTACGAGCACTGATCCTTCTAACCACATCAACCAACAACCCGACCGCCATATCCGAAACATCCTCCGAAAACGTCGATCCAGCATTCGCCACAACGATCCCACGCCTTTTGCACTCTCCTACATCAATATGGTTCACACCACTCGAGCTCGCCAGCACAAACCGCAGCTCGGGCAGCCTTTGGATGACCTCGGCTGTCACCGGACTCACAGCCGAACACAAAACTACCTTCACATCAGCCGAATGAACCGAAATGAACTCATGAAGAGGAACAGAAGCTTTCCATGGTTTCAAGAAGTTGAATTGTTTTGAGAATTCGGGCTCGTAGGCTTTAAACACGAGCGGTGGACCAAGGACGAGAATGGCGGGGGTGCGTGGTGGTGGGTTCATCGGACTTGCAGGTGGTTCGATCTCCGGTCGCTGGAGTATGGGATCATGTGAGTTGTAGTTGTAGTTATACGTATACATAGTGTTAGAACTTAAAGTGAATAATATAATTATACTATAATTATAATTTATAACGTGTAAGCTATAAAGTTAGTGGACATGATCCGTTTTAGTGGTGTTATAATAATCAATAATAATATTACTCTTTGGATCCCTACAAATGGAAATAAGTTATACTTTATGTATATCGTAGTTTATATTACTATGTATGTCGTGATCTGACTTGTTAAAGGTTGGTTGTGGAACTGAATCACTTCTAATACCGAAGAATAATAGATGAAAGAATTTAAATTTATGTTGGGTAGAAATTAATCACAGATGATTGACGAAGTTTATTGAAATTGAAGTAAAATGGTTATAGCGAAACTCCGAACAAAAAACGAATTGTAAAAGTCTACATTAAATGATTAGGGTTGGAGGGGCGCATCCGCCGTGAGGGCGTGACAGCTAGGGGTGAGCACAATACGGGCCGACTCGAAAAACCGGACCAAAAAAACAAAGACCGGACCGATCCAACCCGTTCTACATACATGTGGTCTGCTCCTCGGTCCTAAGTTTTAGCTATTTCGGTCATTTGTCCGGGCCAGTCCGGGCCCAATGAAAACCCGTATTACCTGAAAAGACCAATTAATTATATATAAGAAAAACCCTAAGGTAGCGTTCGTTTCAAAGAATGGAATGGAATTTGAATTGGAAATGGAATTGGAAATGAAATTTGAATTGGAATTTAGAAAATCCTACTTAAATCTCATCTCATAATGTGTTCGGTTGTTATAATTATGAATGGAATTGGAATTTAAAATTATAAAATGACATAATTACCCTTTTAATCAAACAAGTCTACATATTAACTCAAAATACAAAAATAAATGGTGATAACCCGACCCCAACCCCACCCTGCATACTAAACCTTCCACCCCACCCCCACCCCCACCCCCACCCCCACCCCCACCCCCACCCACACCCCCACAACATCCGTAAAGCTAAAACTATATAACAATAAACATGATTAAGTGATTAACAACAACAGCAATTAGGGTTACTAACTTACTATACACAACGCCACAATCACAAATTTATGTACATCCTAATATGTTTATCACAAATTCACAAGTAAAACATAGGCAATGACTCTTGATGATGCATATTCTAGATAGAAACAACTCAATTGACAAAAATAGAAACAAAATGAGACCTAAGAGAAGAAGGCCCATTTAACAACTAGAAAAAACCACAGTTACCAGACACATTACTGCACAACATGTATAAAGTCCTCCTGTAACATGAACCAATACGACCTGACTCGAATAGACAAAGAAACTGAACCGAATTTGTTAAAATAGCAATAAGCAAAGATAATGATGCACAATCGAGGAATAATATCTATCTGCAACAACCAGGAGTCTATAACTTACGGATTACAGATGAGGAAAAAATACAAATGCAGGACCCTATGATTGTTTATGAACTGAGAGCATTCACAGTCCATTCCTTATCTTTATCCATATAATTACACTAAAAATCACTACTTCTTCTCTCTCCTTTCAATTAAATAATATATTTTTATACCTTTTTCATTACCTTTTCTCTCTCCTTCACTCACAACCACTTTCAAAAATATTAAAAAATTTATAAGGATTGTACAGTGATTCTTCAAATATACCAATCCACAATAACATTTTCTCTCTCCTTCACTCACAACCACTCAAAATCATTCCATATAATATACCAAACACACTCACATGATTATAGGGCACGGGATGTGAATGCTCTGAGAGATCAATATATAAAGAATCTGCAAAAGAAGATTACTTGAACAATAATGGCAGCAAGACACCAAATCCCCAATGCCTAATCATCTTAACACCCAATTTATGAAAGAACTAAACACCAATCATGCTTCATCATCAGCTATAACATCAAGATATATAATTATAATCATCATAAAAACATACCACTACACCAGTATATGTTCCTTCTTTTCTTATTTTCTTACATTCGATCAACCAAACAATATCAGCATAATCAGGCAATCAACTCAAAACAAATCAGCACTTAACAACATATATCAGTTCACGTATAGATTCGAGAAAACCACAACATCCGTAAAGCTAAAACTATATAATAATAACCATGATTAAGTGATTAACAACAACAGCAATTAGGGTTACTAACTTACTATACACAACGCAACAATCACACAATGACACAAATCAAAACGAATCACCGTCAATCAACCAATCAATCCGAATGCGAATCGGAGTACGACTCACGAACTCCCCGATCGTAACCAAAAAACCCTTCGGCAGCGGCGGAACTCGCATCGGAACCGTAATCCGACTCATCGTCATCATGATCAGAAGAAGTTCCAAACGCAAAGGGCAAAACGACCTAACTGTTGAAGGGGAAACAGATGACGAGATCTAGCAACTCTTGGCTGCTGATGCGGTCGGAGATGCAGGCGACCGACTGCCACACGTCGGCGGAGACGGTGGCGACGGTGGCCACTAGGACGGTGTTGAAGACCATCTGAGATTCTCATCTTCTCTACGGTTTTTATTTCACAATAAGGTTATTATGGTAATTTGCCATGGATTCCTGATGTTTTTAAAACAATCCCTCAAGTTTGGAAGGATTTAAATTCAATTTCAATTCTTCTTTTGACGAAACGAACAACATAAGGAATGGAATCTACATTCCAATTCCATCAGAATTCCATTCCATTCCATGAAACGAACGCACCCTAAATACTTAATATATAAGTATGTGAGTTGTGGGTTTAAATAGTGAATGACGGTAATTGATTTCTTCAAAAAGTGATTGTTGTTGACCCTCTTTTCGTTATTGTTGCTTAGTTATCTTCTTATCATTGTTGCTAAGATTAAGGTGCTTATCTTCTCTTAGAAATCCCTATCGAAGTATCGATACAACTTTTGTTTTTAACCTTTATGATTTGGTTTTTTATGTACTAGATTAAATTATATTATCATGACTCATGAGATATATGCATTGAATATTGATATACTACATTGAAGTAGATTATGAGCACAATCGAGAATCAATCTTAATGTCATTATTTTTCATTATTAAGTGTTTAATATTTTTAGCAACATAATTCTATTTTGGGTCGGCCCAACCAAATTTAAAATTGACCCGTTAGGACCGAAATCGGACTGGACCAACCCATCTTTATATGATCCGGTTCTCGGTCCTTAAAATTCATACATTTCGGTTCTCGGTTTGGGCCGGTTTGAGCGGTCCGGTCCGGGTTTAGCCTATTGCACACTCCTAGTGGCAGCCCCCTCCCTCGCGCGGCAAGGCGACAACACCGTCGTCGGCCCCCTCACGCCGCGTTTTTTGGTGCTGCACAACAAACCCACGCTGTGTTTTTATTTTAATATATGCTTTTAATTATATTTTTTAATTTTTTTAATTTTTGTGAAGTAATTTTATGATGGCACTGGCATGAATGTTCTATTTAAATTCTAAGACATTGTGTAATCTAACGTGACATAATAAAATTAGTGTGCATGTGGTGTGAACACCCTTACACTTGTGATAACTTAGAGCACTATGACACGACTCCCAAGACATGACGAATATCCTTTGTAGCAACAAGAACCGATTGTTGATGTTATTCAATTCCATTTGGTGTTATAACTTTGGGACCATTTTGGAAATCTTAATTGCAAGCATCAAAGTAGCATAGAAATCATTATTAAATACATATTTTCATGTCTAGAAATTCATAAGTAGTAATTAAATATATTACCACCAACCATTTGGTTGAGTGGTATCCTCATAACTTACTTTAGTGAAGGTTTTAAGTAACATACTTGCATCCATACCCTATCACACAAACATGAATACATGTAACGAATTACCAAATAGAAAATTGAAAACCTTACATATAAAAGAGGAAATTATGGGTCTAGCAATTATGGCCTAAATCTTTTCTAATGTTCATTTCATAGTAACATAGTTTCTATATTGTTGTACTAAAGTCACTTAAAGTTTGATGTATGTACTTTAAGTTTTATAAATCTTTAAAGCCTTATGAACTTAAACGACTTAATTGGAACATATATGAATCTTAGTTACATTTAACAATTATTTTTTCAGTTACTAGACTATTATTTTCTGTTTTTTATTCACTTTTTACCTTCTGTTCAAGTTAAATTTTAAGAAAAAAAAGTAAATTATAACCAAGATTTATATATGTATTGCATTTGTGTTTATTTTGCTCTTTACACCAACGAGACATTGTACAAATAAGTAAGAAATCTATCTTCCCACTCTGTACTTTTATTTATTCCTTTATTCAAAATTCAAAATGATTAAAATAGCACAAGTGAAAGTGATAAAAGCCAAACTGAACACATTTTTGTCAGAACATGTTACGATCTTAATCAAACAAATACATTTTCTTAAAACAGTCTATTTGTCACGAACACAATCTTTTTTAATACACACGTGTTTAGACCAAAATCATTAAATGTAATTTGAAACGACTAAAATAAGAAGCAATACTTAACGGTTGTCACGTTAGGTTAGACGGAATAAAATCGTGACCAAACCTTAAAACTAGGGACCAAATATTTGACCAAATCAATAAAATTAACAGAAACCTTAACCAACAACCAAGCGTCCCAATCGTTTTAATTTCCCCAAAAGAAGATCATCAACAACTTCATATGAACCATTGTAATTTTTCAAGCACAGGAAGATATTAAGGTACGCTAATTCCTGTTTTCTCCACCTTAATCATAAGATTATATGATGGCGATAATACATTCGTTAATTTTGATCGCATTTAGATCTAGCATGGGTGGAACATATCGAGTTAATACTGGTATCCAACGTGGTCATTTTCTTGTAGTTTGATGCGTTATATTATCGTCACTTACGATGCTAAAACACGAATTCGAATTCATAGTATACTGAAGCATAAATGATTTACAGTCGATCTAGTTATTATTAATATCATAATACACATAAAAAAAACGAAATTAAGAGAATCAAATTCACAAAAGAAGTATGAAGTATATCACATTTGATAGACAACACATATCACCAACACGGGTTAGCGCGGTTTAACCCCACCATTTTCTTCGACAGAGTTCACCGGAGTCGATGCGCCGCTCTTTTTAGAGCCACTGGTTCCAGTGATGGTCCGGCCCATAAACTTTCCAGCCTTGCTTAGTCCGCTACCAACGGCCCCTAGCCCACTTCCAACCAGCCCAACACCAGCACCGACACCAGTTCCAACCAGCCCAACACCAGCGCCGACTCCAGTTCCCACGAGCCCGACTCCTGTGCCAATGCCAGTGCCCACGAGCCCGACACCAGACCCGACTAACCTGCTGCTCCATCAATGGCATCCATGGTGCTTCCAATTAGTCCTTCAGCCTTAAGTCTCCTTTCTCTTCTAGAATCGTCTTCTCTTGTTCTATAGCAGCATCTTGCTCTTCTTTGGTAAATTGATGATACTTGACCTATATATTCCATTATATAATTACGAATTCTATAATAATCAATCATATAAATTTGTTATTAATTGCATACCTTGACTGTAAGAGTTCCTCTATCTTTCTTATCTTTTATCTTGAGCATATCAAGTGAAGGTTGCAATCTCAATTCAATCTCTTTTTCAACTTCTGGTTCGAGACCAATTAGAGGCAATTTCGCTATTCCCAAACGCTTGTCTTGCCCAATGTCTTGATCCAAAACCTGTTTGGGTCCCATGCGTACGTTCATTATTATACAACTAAATAATTTGTTACACTTGATTTTAAACAGAAGAAAAGGTTTTAACTTTAACCTCAAACACAGCACATTGGGTCTCCTTGTCTTCTGCAATCAACTGAATAACATGATTCCAAACAGGATTAAGGTTGTTATCAACAACCTTTGTTTTGAACTTTTCGAGTGGCCGAATATATGCAGTCACATAAGGATCAGATTTTCCGATCATTCCATGTTTTTCAAATTATTTGCCTTCACGATTGTTAGTGTGACCTGTCCCTGTGGCTTAAGCTCCAGTTCACTGCGTAATATGAAAATAATAAAATAAATTATAATTTGCATCTTTAACAAGAATTATATAATCACGAACTATTACTACCTTGTATCCACATGTGTACCACCAATTGGAACAACAATCCTATGTGGCCATTGAAGCATATCTGTAACTATTGTCTTTACAGTATCCTACACAACATGTAAATGTATGATGAGGAATGGCTATTAAACATATCATAAACAAACTTAGTTACAAAATCATATCTGCCTAAATGATCGTGACAAAATTAGTTAACATGATAACATCCGATATTAAACACATCATAAACAAACTTACATCTATCATATCAGAAAGACCAGGAATGGCTGTTAAACTTCCACCAATAGCCTTCAATGTATAATCAATTTTTGGCTCTGGCTGATAGATTATATGAAGTATTAGAATAGTACAATACGTCAATAAGCATCGAGTTTCACATGTTTCAAAATCAAAATATAAGTTTATACCTCAGAAAGTAAAGCAACAACAACAGCAGAGATGCAAGGCATTTCTTCACAGAGTTGGAAATAACACGAACAACTGTGAAAACTTGTAGATTCTTCAGCTGTAAGCAGCACAAGAACACAATCTTATATTAGAACACAAAGATTCATAAATATCATAAAAAGAAGATAACTAATTAAATCATAGGCATGACAACCTGAATAGGTAAATTAGCAACTACTGCAGCTTCAACTCCTAAAACAATATTGGGATCACCGCCCCAACGCAAATCTATGTCCATTGTTATTTGACCTTTCTTAAGGCTCTGAACACGAATACCTGCACATTTTAAGTAATTATATAAACTGGAGAACTCAAATTCGTTGCTCATATATAATGTTTTGTTTTCCTTTTCAGCCTTTTGAAACAACAAAATCTAAAGCATGGAGAAAATTGTAAAAGAAGTATGGACTGCAATAAGATGTACCTTCAATCTTTGGTGGTACAGTCCCTAGAGATAGTTTATTAAACTTCAAAGATGTGATTCCAGTTGGGCGATAATCTTCCAATAGCGGCTCAACAGATTCCTTAATTATAATACGAGCTGCCTAAACATATAGCATTTAACAAAATTAGATTAAACAATTTACTAAACCTAAGACCTAAAAAATACAGAAAATATAACTGCAAAATTAATCTATAATGAAAACTCAACATAGAGAACTTACTTCTTCAATGTATGGCCAGAGTTTGCTTAATTGTTTATTCAGCCATTTCACCTGTAACATCAAGCCATGAAGATAAGACACGTTCAACAAAAAGATTTTATGACATTTTGACAGTTAAAATATAAGAATCACATCCAAGCTTATGCATTGCTATCAATGAAAAATAACATGATTATGTGTGTTTCAAAGTGCTAACCTGTTCGTAAACAGGGAAAGATATCCATTCTGGAAAGTTGTCACCACAGATTTTCTTCAAATCATCTCTGTTGAGAGATCCAAGGAGTTTTATGTCAACTGCCTGAGGAAGAAACAAAGCATCTCAATATGGTGTTCGTGGGATATCAATTCATCTCAAAAGAAAGATTTTTCAATACTAACTAGTCAAGATGGTCGCCTAAAGTTATCGTCACTGCAACTTCAGATTAATATCATGTTAACTATCAATTTATTATTCCAGCTTCTTGACCCACTATTTAAACCATATGTTCATAGTCTAAAGAGCATCATGCTATTTATTAAGAGGTGTACAATAAGCTGAACAATAACGAGTAAACTTAGTTTAAAAATCAGAAAAGATAAGCAGATTGAGAGAAAAAAACTCCACATCAGCTGTCACATGCCCAATCTCACTGCAAACAATAATTTACCACCACTCCCAAACAAGAAATTTGAAGTGCTTGACTATTACAGTCAAACATTAACTTATCTTTAACATCAGTTATAATTCATGAACAAATTAAACTTTCTACAACATAGTACAAATGCTTAGGTGGTTTTACCTCAACTCTCCTCAAAGACGCGACAACTCACGTAGAAAAATGTTATCATATCAGATTTCATTCAAGAATCTTTGCAGCTTAAAAGCCCAAATACCACAGCCTAATATCAGCCTCACAACATCTCTGAACTAATTTACAGATCCTATCACTAAACCTAATAACATCAACAGTAAAAATAATCCCCTGATGTAACATTTCTTGGGTAACCCATGATCACTACCACATAGTTATTAGGTAATTCAACTTATTTGCAGATTACACAAGCCCTAAGATCGATTTCACAAACAAAATCAGTAGTTAAGTAAAACCCTAACAACCAAATCAACCAACACACATGACACAACAATAACCACATCAAGAACTCAAAGAACCACAACAATTAACTACCTTAGAGACTCGTTTACTGCTCCGATACCTCATCATCTGCCGCCACCCCGCCATAATCGCAATCCCAAATATGGTCCCAACAAGAATCCCAGAAATCAACCCCATTTCGGATCAATTCCAACTCTCTGAACACAAGGGTACAGTCAATTGAAGATCAAATCAACCCCAGTTCGAATTTGAGAAAAGGGATAAAGAAAGTGAAACTGAAAAGGGTAGATGAGTGATTACCGATTGAAGGTGATGAAAATTGGCGTGGGTTAGGGTTTCTCTCTCTAGAAGTCGCAATCGGCTTCGTTGTTGTTGTTGTTATTGATGATTTGGTTGTGTAGTTAATGGGGAAATGGGGTCGGTGTGGGGAATTGCTTGAGGCTTGAGTTGCAGAATATGTGATGAATGTGAGAGAGAAAGAGGTCAATGTAACGTTGGTTTTAACTTTGAAGAGAATATTATTACGCTAATGGTCAAATTAGAGGTGTAATGTAATAATATTATTATTAAGTTTTGTTTAGAATATATTTGTTATATTTATTTACGTAGATGACGATTTTTCTATTCTACAAACCAGCATATCTGAAATAATAATACTAATAATAAAACAAGTAAGCTAAATACAACTCTTATTCTTTACGTTCTTTTTAATTCTTACACTATATCTATCCGGCCACTACGGTACTACCACCGCCACCTAAAACGACTCTCCGTTCACACTTCCTTCATTGTCAGTTGAAACCAATGCTACCCTCCCCCACCGACTATTCATCTTACCATTCAAGGCCACAAATCTAAAATTAGAAAAAAGATATTATTACTGATCTAACAAGTTATAGGTCTCAAGCAAGTTTTAGGGTTGTGGAGTTAGAATTATTTAATTCGCTAGAGAATTATATCATGGATATGATGGTGAAACAACCCAATGGTTCTAAAGGCCAGGGGTAACAGGTATAACTCCACAATGAGTTTTAATCTTTGACAGGATTACTAACATTAATTTGTTGAAAATAGTATGACCAACTAACCATTGGTTGGTATTTTAAGGGTATGTACTGAAACACAATCGGGTGAGATGACTCGTGGTATGATCCAATGAAGTAGTTCGTCAAGCCTCAATTCGTTATTTTGGTGGAGAGGCAGATGTCTAACGCGTGTTTATTGTTAACGAGACACTGTTTTTACAGAAAAAATATGAAGAAATATAGCTAGGGGAGGTAACGAGTCCTAAGGATTGATGAAAACACATATGTGGGTTCGATTGAGGCAAAGGGATTGAATGATAGAGAGATACAAGAGAGAAACAAGCAAGGGTTGCAAGAAAAGTAAAAGTAGGTGGTGGTTGTGGAGGTTTGTCGTTGGAAAAACACGAACGAGGTTGGTTTAATTTGAATTTTATTTGATGTTTATATTATTTGTAAAATACTCAAATGATTATTGTGGTTTTAAAAATGATAAAATAGCTATTTATATATACTCAAGAGAATCTTTGATAAAATATAGTATTTGATCCCAAAAAATTTACAAAATTGATACTACAAACACCAAACTATCACTTTTGGGAGACCGGACCATTTGTAATTCTAATAATAAGAACCAAATTAGTCATTTTAACAAAGACATAATTTACTATATCACTATAACTCTTTTAAGTTTATGTGATATCATAGATATCTAGTAACATATCACGACATTAGATCTATTCATTTTTTACACATAATGTTTACACTAATTATTTTCCAAAGAATAAACAGTCTGCTAGTTCCTCGTCATCTCTAAATTTAAACGGTTACTCATGATTCAAACTAAAAATTAAGAAAAAAAAGAGAAGAAGATGATACATGTTAGAAAATGGATTCTGGAAGTTCTTGGGGTGCAAAACGAGTGCACGGAGCAGCCGGAGACTGCTCTGCACTCGGCAGTCGCGATTCTGCTGTTCATCGCAACCCGTTCCCGGCACCTCACAGTTGGTCATTCACAACAGTAATTACAATAAATATTATAGGTTTACGAATTTAAGCAGCGGAATTAAATTAACAAAAAAACCGTTCATTTCATTAAAACTGTTGCTAAGCAATACACCTTGTTTTAATCAGATTACACACTTGCACAAGATTCATAGAAAATTGATGTAAGCAGTAAATACCGCCTAACAACGGTTTACTACCCTTAATACGCATGACTGAAAGCCATTCAATAACATCATCCCCTTCAAGTATCCAACTTGAAATAATTTAGGTGCACGAGTGCTGATCCAGTCACCTAGGATAGGTACATGCACCACTATCTTTTTCTTTCATTCTGGATCAGTGCCATACGCTATACCCCGACTGGACATAAGACTGGTCCAGTCACACGACTCCCATAAGACTGGTCCAGTCGCATGGTCCAGTCCGATTTTAAGGGCTTGCTATGAATGTGGAAGCCTCGACCACTTCAGAAACATGTGCCCCGACTGAATAGGGCACCGGGTCAGCAAGGAAACAACCAGCAGCAGATAGTGGCCATAGCGGGTGCTCAAGGCCACTATGCCAACACGCTTGCGGGTGGTTTCATATTAATTTGACTTGACTAGACCAGCAATCGGTACGCTATAAATTTCATTTACGAAATGTTAATACAAAATTAATAACATAAAATATTAAAAGTTTATATTACAAATCTAAATCATAGACTCTCAGTTATAAAATATGAAGATTTATAGAAGTGAATGAAGAAGAAAAAGAGTGTGGAGACCAAGAAAGTATTTGAGTTTTTATCAAATGGTCCACATATATCACAACTTTTTATTAAGATTGCGAGAATTTTAATGTTTAGTATATAAAAATTCAAGTAATTCGACAGTTAACTGATTCAATTGGGTTCGATAACGCAAAATCTGATGAGGAAAATATCAATAATAATTAAATACGTCATGAATGAATCAACTCATTGTTGGTCCCCTAAAAGACTTTGATTTTGGTTTTTATTATATTTAAAAAAAATATGTTGTGTAATGGGAACCCACTTCTAAACCTGAGTATCGATTACAATATATTTATTGATTTATATTCTGGAAAATCTCAAAGTTATGTTTGATGAAGTTTCAAGAAGTCGAGATTCTAGTTAATTGTAATAAACCAGAAATGAATGCATCTGAAAAACAAATGTGTATCAATCGGTTCGATACTAGCCACATTTCGGCTTAGAATTAACTTGGTCTCAAGCTCGACTATAAGCCAAATACCAACACATATCAATCAAAATGAGAATATATCGACCTTCGGTGCTAGAATGTATTGTTCTTGAGGAGTTGAGGATGCTAGATGATAACTGCCTTTTTTAAGAACTGTAACCAGAAGTTTACGAAATGTTGATCTTATGTTCAAGCCTCGGACTAAACCTTCTTTATGACAAAGTTATACAATAGCATTGAGCAATTGGTTGTTGGTTAGACGTTTCTCTGCAAAAAATTAGTGATCTGTGGTGCTAGCTTATTGATCACACCCTGCCTTGAAGGGTATAAAAGTGTAGGAGGCGTTAGTTGTGGTCAGATATGTTAGCTAGCTTTTATGTCGTGAAGTTATCATTTTCAACTATTATGCGACACTTATTCCTTCCATAAGTTAGCCTTTCAAAGGTGCTTTGCAGCGATTCGAGTGACTAGCTTTGAAACATATGATTATGTAACAAAAGTAAACTTTATAATCCTTTAAGAGAACTTATAAAGGAGATTCCAAAGGAACTATTAGGTAGTATTGAATTTGCTTTCCGCTTACCTCTACCTATATAGTTATTACCGACTAATATAAGGCATTCCTTAATCAAGACTAATCTATAAAAATTTAAGATATTTCAAACGAAAATATGAGAAAAAACGCTTACTCTTTAACGAAAAACATTGTCATTTATTCAACTCAACTCTTTTATAAGTTATTGTTTATTTTAATTATAAGTTATTTGTTCCTTAAAACGGCATATTTATAAGTCACTAATAGTTGAGTTGGATTTAAAAAAATGAGGTTGGTTAAATCATACTTAAAAGGATAAATTTTAGCACAAACAACTACCTTTCTTAACAACAATTTTTTTTTCACCTAAATACAATCTATCTTACTTTATAAGTATTTAAACACACATTTTATGTGGCCTACCTAGATATTTTTTAAAATGGAAAATAGAAACTTTCTTTACTATATACTGAATTCAATTAGATAAAAAATTATCATTAAAATAAATTGCTTAAATAAAATATTTACAAAATAATATAAATTATCAAATAATAAAAAGATAAAAATTTACAAAAGTAAATATCCTTGATTAGTATGTTAGGGTCAAAAAAACAAAGTAAATAAAATGTTGTATGCAACAAGTTCATTCGTTGGCAACATTTATGAAATAGTTCATTCTAGGCAAAATTTCAAAACGCATGCCATCAATCTCAAATGTTGCCGACATCTAACCACATTGCTGTTCATAAAAAAGAAAAAAAATATCTAACCACACAACTTGTGAAAGGTAGGCCAGTGGAAGACCGTTACACAGTGGCTATCAAAATTTAAAATACTATTACAAGTGTTTTAATCAAATACATATGATATTATGATTCACAAATGCTTGTGACTAATCTATATTATATATAAAGAGTTTAAGAGGGGTATTTTAAGATACCCTAAAAATAAGAACAAAAACTTCTTTAAATGAATAAAATACAATAAATTTTAAGGGTAAAATAGTAACTATATCATTATTTACGGATTATCCTCTTATAATTATTTACATAATAACCCTAGACTAACTATCAATTACAATCAAAATTCTATCCTAATTTTTAGCAACAAACTCCACCAAATATTTTACTTAAATAAAATTCAAATAAGTATCCACCAAATATTCCATCCTAATTTATGTAAATAAAATTATGATATTTATTAATATTTTGATTTTGATTTTGAAAAAATTACCTATAATTCATGTAAATAAAAATATGATATTTATTAATATTTTGATCAAATTGTCAATATTTTATTTAAATAAGATTCAAATAAGTATCCCACCGAATATTCCATCCTAATTTACGTAAATGTATCCCATCGAATATTTCATCCTAATTTACGTAAATAAAATTATGATATTATTAATATTTATTAATATTTTACGAAAAATATGAGAATGATGTTTCGTCCTCAACTGCATCTACGTCACGACCTGCAAAATGGAAAGAATATAATGAGACGTAGTATCTCTCAAAATGCTCCATTTGTACAACAAAGCAACAAAAGTTTAAGCAATTACGCTTTACCAGTCACGTGAAAGCAACAAAAGTTTACACCACCAGTATCTCTCAAAATGCTTCATTTGTACCAATTACGCTTTACCAGTCACGTGAAATTATACATTTTACTACCTTAACCCCAGTATTGGTCAAACATTACAAATGACAAATGAGAGTGATTATTGTAGTTTTCATAAAAGACGAAGGGAGGTTAATAGAAGATGTTATGTTGCGCAGGGAGATGACATCCAACAAATAGTATATATGTTACGCAGATTCTGTTCGGTGACCAACCACCCGTACGAGATGTGATCATAGAAGAGGATCCATATAATTTTGTTTATGACCATGTACCTAAAGAGTATGTCAGACTAAAGAAACAAAATCCATGTCAGAAATGTTCAGCAAAACGATTTAAAAAAAATTCCCTACCTTTTGTTGCATTAACGGTCAAACCAAATTAGCACCTATTGAAATCCATGTTGAATTGTACAAGCTCTTCACGATGCAATACGATATTGACAGAATGTTTAGGGCGAACATACGAGCTTATAACGTCAGTTTTTCTTTCGCCTCGATGGGTGTCACATTAGATGATACACTTACCAAAATGAGAGATGGTGTGTATACCTTCGTGCACATAAAGGGATTTATCATAGAATTAACCAATTAGTCTCCGGGGATGGAACACCCAGATATTTACAACTGTATTTTTATGATTCTGAAACAAAGTTAGAACACTGGCTCTAATGGCCAAATCTTGATTGGAATATTACTGAGATTTTGTCACGTGTACTTTCTACAAATCTTTATGTCATTACATTTCGTAGTCTTGCGGACCTAGGTCCTTCAGAAAACTATAAAGTCACCTTGAACGCTTCAGCTACCGTTGAGTAGAGGATGTACAACATAGTAGAGATCAGTCGGATGTGAGAGCATTTCGATTAAATTGATTTCATCGTTATTAGATTACTTCACCATTGAATAAAATGAGTACCGAATTTTTCTTAAATTCTTATGCTTAAATTATATTTGTTTATTTGTGTATTACTTTAATGCATTAATGATCTTTTGAACTATTTAATGATTTTAAACTTTTTTACGCCCGTCGCATCGCACGGGTACCGTGCTATATTATAATATCTATTAAACTCTTTGTCGGTGGGACCAGTAGAGTTTTTGATATTTATAGATTTGCCACAATACTTTTGTGGTGTTGTAGATTTGTTACCCTATATAATCACATAACATAATGTGACAGAGAGGGTAAATTGTAGAGAGAAAGTAGAGAGAGAGAGAGGCGGTGGAGGACGACGATTTGTGCTCATTTCCGGCCGCCCTATGTCGCCAAGGGCCGGTAGTCTCCCATCTATATCTACGCGATGATATCCGTTTTTAGAGAGACAGAAAAAGTAGAGAGAGAGATCACGAAAGTAGAGAGAGGGCGGTGGAGGACGACATTGTGCACTCATCTCCGGCGGCCTTTGTCGCCGAGAGATGATCGTCCGGTCCTTGGATCATGACGCCTGGTGTCTTTCCGTCTCTATTTTTCTACTGGTCTTGTAGCCTGAGGTTGTCGGTCGCCGATCACCAATCTTTTCTAGCGGCGGTAGTTAGGGTTGTGCCTTGGTAAGGTCAGGTGTACAGGGGTTTTCAGTCGATGAACGGTCGTCAAGCCCCGCTGGTGTCTCCTCCTCTCGATGATGTTATCTAAAGATGGAGAGAGAGAGAGAGAGAGAGAGAGAGAGAGAGGCGGAGGAGTCACCATTTCGGCGGTTGTGTCGGTCGCCGACCACCGCGCATTCCTTGCAGCGGCGGTTAAGGCTGGCCTTGGTAGCGTTTACACGTGGAGACATCCCGTGGCTTAGATCTGTCGATAATTATTCTGATTGTAGGCTTGAGTTATCGGTCGCCTTTCGTCGATGATGACTGGGGCCGCCTTGTCTGAGACTTGTTGTGCATGTTGTTCTTTGTTGTTGCATGTTTTTGTTTTGTGTTATGTGGTATTTTTGGGGGCTGTTTCAGATCTGTTGATTTGTTGGATTTTATGTCTATGGCTCCAGATTTGTTGATTTGGGTTTTTTATATCCATGGCTCCAGATCTGTTGATTGGGTTAAGAGTTGTATGGTTTTGTGTTTTTACGATTGGACATTGATTTACTGGGGGAGGTGGTGCTCTTGGCAGTTGATGATGACGATGATATGATGATATGGGGATGGCGGTTGATGAAGCGGGGGTGATGCAGTTTTAGTTTTTTTAGTTCTTTTCTATTTTGGCCAGTGAAGTTCTATGAATTTATAGATTGACTTCTAAAGTTTGATATTATAGTAAGCAGCTGAACTTGGCTTTAGACTTTTTTATGGCAGATCTTTAATAGGGACTTGAACTTTACTTAAGGTTTTGATTAGTTTGATGTAATTGAAAGATAAATGCATGTTTTGCATTGTGTTTTTTTGGTTGGGGTTTCTCATGTGGAGTATAAATTGGTGGTATGGACCTTAAGTTTCGGTTTCAATTTCTATATATATTCATTATGTTTGCCGGTTGTGGTTGGTGAAACCGCATGCAATTTGGTTACGATTGTCTGCTATTGTCGCGACTGTCCAAGGGGATTAAGATTTATATATCGTCTAGACGAGTCTCGATTCATTTGGATGTGATGGCTTTGGTACAAACTAGGTTTTTGGCGATGCATTTTCATGGACAGTGAGTACACTTTTGTGTACTTACGACCTGAGTTGTAGCCGATACTCTCCGGGATCAAACGTTGAGCCTAATCACAATTGTATTAATCTCACCGTGGCAACGTGCGAGAAAAATACCTAGTTTATATTTAAATCTTCAGAATTTTATTTTAAAATATGATAAGAAGAGATGAAAGGTGAAAAGAATATGATATTTTGAAGCTATTAATATATATTATTAAGCTTTGAGATGCATATTAACCAAAACTTGATTTTAAACTCATATAAGAACTGAGTTGAAATATCAAATATTTAAACATATTTTTAACAATTTTTAATAAAAACTTTTAACAACATTTAATTTAAGACACTACTTTCTTAAGGTAGTATAACATATTAATATATTCAGATAATCATGTGAATATCATGTAATCACATAGTCGACCCTAACTTGTGAAATCTTTTTTAAATATATCTCATAGTTACTCATACTCGATTTCAACTTTCAAGTCCAAATACCTTGTATTGTATGTTTTGAGTTTTCTAGTTGTTTTGTGTTTTTTTTCTTGGCATCTCTCCCTCGATCAACATCCCTTAATCTGGAGTATGAATGACAAAATTTGACTATTAAGTCATACCCATTAACTATGTTTAATACACTTTAATTTTTTAAAACGGTAAATAACACTATCTAGATAAATATAACATTTACTATAATTTTAATCTTTTCACGCTTATAACATACATTTTAGAATAAGTTTTAGGTCAAATATGATAAAAATCTAAACGTTAGGTATGTATATGTAATTAAGTCAAGAAAATCTATAACCTCTAATAAAGCAAAGTTTTCTTTGACACTTGTCATTCTTTCAAGGCATGTTTTTACCACTTGTCCTTTTTTAGACATTCACATATCAATTTTCCCTCCAAAAGGGTGTTATAGTAATTTAAATACTCATATGAATTTCTCTCTCTTATTAAAAATAAATTTTATTAATTACTATGTTTCTCTTTCTTATCTATTTTTTTAAATCACACTATCTTTTTTTAAAATAGATTTTATGAAGGAAACTAAAAGTAACATCTTTTAATTAAATACCGAAAAACAAGTTTTATATAATATGAAATTTTTTAAAACATTAAACATTTTTAAACAAAATATTTAAATTTTTTTGTTTTTAAAAAGATTATAAACAGGTGAAATATTTTAAAATAGTCTTATTAAAACAACTAGAATAATTACAAATCATATTTTTTTTACAAAACAAGATTTTTATAAAATATATTTTTTATAAAAAATCTTAAAATGATATTTAAAAATAAAACTATTTACATAAGAGAGTTAAAAAATAGTATAATTGTTTATTTCTTGAACTATTACCTATATATATTTTAATTATATTTTATATTAAAATATTATACTGTACCTATTCATGTTTATTTTTTACATTAAAATTTAATCTATTTATTTAATGAGTGTTTAGCCTATCTATCCATCTATAAAAAAAACTAAAATATGCATGAAACAATTGTAGATCTCATTATACTTACTTTTTAATTTCTCTATATTATTAATAATAACATTGAATATAATATTACTCATACCATTTTCAAATTAAAAAATATTATAATTTAATAAATTAAAAACTTATTATTTTATTAAAAACACACTTTTTAAAAACAAAAATTTTATAAAATACAGAATACAATAGATTTTTAAAATCAGTTTTCTTAAACAATATATTTAAAAATCACAAATTGTCTTATAAAATAAAAGTTTAAGAAAGATACATTATTGTTTTTTTACTTAAATTAGCTATTTATACGTGCTTATAATCGCAATTTATCTTCAAGCATATGTTATAATGCATAAATTTTAATTAATAATTATTTGACATTTTTATTTGTTCAATTCGTGTATTACACGGGGACTAACCTAGTATCTAATATAATTAAATGATAATACATATCCTAGCTCTAAACAACCGTCATATATTCTCTATCTAAGCCTCTCGTGTTTTGTTGTTCAAAGCCTCCAATCGAAGCTTGTCATTTTCATCACCATCACATATCTTCGTATCCATCACAAGTAAGCTTTGATTTCTTCTTGTTTTTACATATTTGAGCCGATTTCTTCTCGATATCATCTCCGGGTATAAAGTGTTAAAGCGGAAAAAAGTATGTTGAAGCATCAAAGTGAGTTGTTTACGTACACTATTCCGCCTCATGTAACCAAAATCCCAATGCAATGAGGTCGCCTCACGCCTAGTCATGCCCCTGACGCGCTTTTTTAACCAATGCTATAACTGAATTTACATATGTAAATGTGGTACTTGCATTCCATTGTTGGTGTGTTAGAAATATATCCCAAATCCAAATGGAAACGTAAAATCATTATTTTGAGAAAATATTCATTATTTGATATAAAACACATAGGCAAAAAAAACAATTTACTCTTTATTGATCCCCTAAGCTTTACAACGGTTATAAAAAAACGTGACACCAAATGTCATGGATGTTAATATCATCTCATACAATTCACTTCAAACTATGGAGGGATCTAAGATATTTTTATAGGCGTGGGTAAAAAAAAATTGTTAGAGTAGCATAGGATTGTGACTGTAAAAAGAGAACATTTAGGCCCATTTTTTTTTTTTTGGATAGCGAAATATTGGATATTTGTAAGTACCAAAAAAAGTAACAAATAGTAAAATAAAAAAAAAAGCCTGAATGATTATAAGTTTTTTGTTTTTTAACAACCGGCAGTCCAATAATTTAAAAGCCTAAGCACAAATGCACAAGTCTTAAATTTTCAGCTAACAAGAACACGTGAGCTTAAAATTCTTTTATTTATATCCAAGGTACGTCAAAGTTTTTCACATGACCTTGCATAAATTCTCTTTTTTTATTTGCAAATTAGATGTATTCTTTTGTTTTATACCGTAGATACATATTTGTGAGGATACCAATAGTTTCATATGGCTAATGGCATGTGTCATAGCCTGAATCCCGCAAAAGGAAATACATTTCAAGGCGAAAGGTTAAAAGTGTGGGGTTTTGTTCGATTAACATCTTGTGATCACATGATGTGGGCCTGTGACATGATCATGACATTTTAATGAGGGTCGTAATCAAGGTTGGGTTTCGGCATTGAGCATAGTTATCATGTTACTAGCACATAATATAATTTTTGTTCAATTAACATCTTGTGATCATATGATGTGGACCCGTGAGACGATTATAATATCTTAATGACTAGGCAACTTCAACTTCTAACCAAGAGTCGAGTGATACTATATATATTTGGACGATTAGAGATACAAACAATCGTTTTAGTTTGTAAGACTCCGATTCCAAGGAAAGAAAAAGAAAAACAAATTCTTAATTGTAGGAGTCAGCCAAGTGTGATGCGAAGTGAGAGGTTGGGTTGTTTATTCAAGTGAATCACTCTCGAAACTCGGCTCTTTCAAAATCAATATCAAAGTTGAAATCGTTGTGCCGCCAATGTCACTTGTCAGCTCTTGCCCTCACCGATGCGCGCCACCCATCACTAGACGAGCAAGCCTCCACCAGTTTACATAAAATCACTTTTGCCATAAGGTTGAATCGGAATATTGCTTATATTAATATTATTATGTTTATTAAGATTTTAATTATTTTTTCAACCCTAGTTTCCTGATAAAAAGAGTTTCCTCAAGTTAATAAATATCCAAAACCAAACCATGATAACACATATAATAATTCATGAATCGGTCACTTATCATAATGAAAATTCACTAATAAAAAGTTATTACATCTGTTATAAACTTTTAGATATGTCACAAATAACAATAGACATATAAACTTTATACATTTGTTTAATTGATTTACCAGTTATAATTGTAGTCAAACTATAACAAAACATCAACAATGCCGATTTGATCCTGTAAAACCATATAATTTTCAATTTGATAATCTCAAACAAATATTGTTCTAACCCAAAAGTTTACAATAATTTATAACTGTAACCTAATACTACCACCTCAAGAACCAAAAAACAATGTGGAATACCGAATATAACCCCAACAAAATACAATAACTACGATCTACACCCCGTTTTCACACTAAAACAAACCAAAATATTCCCAAAAACGCGAGTGTGTAACACAACATCCAGCGCACGTTAGCACCACCACCTGCTCCACCGCCATTCGGCAGCTCCGTCACCGTCGGCGTGAGGCTTCCGTCACCGTTAGCCGGAGGCTCGACGTACGGCGGCGGCGGAGGCTGATTGAGGTTCGGCGGAAGTCCGGCGCCGTGAGTGACGTTGATCCCGAAGGCCATCCCGTTGAAGCACTGAACGCCGTCGTTGGCGTCGGAGAAGAAGTAGTTTGGTCCCTCGATGGTCAACGGCACCGCGACGGTCAACGGCTGACCGAACTCCTCGTTCCCGTGGCCGTAGATGAAGGTATCGGTATCGGAAGAGTTGTCGATGCTGCAGCTCCGGTAAGTCGTTTCGTTGTAGGTTAACACCACCGTTTGATTCGTGTTCGTGTTGAATACTACATGTTAATCAAATCACAATCAAAATGAAGATCAGATCAACGTGTTCAAGTCAAAATTAGGTCATCATTCATCAACTGAAATCAAATCCACAAAAATCGAATCAAAATCAAAATGAAGTCAGCTCGATGCGTTCTTCTTAAAACTGCACAAAAAATCACAATCGGAATCGAAATCGAAATCGAAATCGAAATCGAAATCAGGTCATCATTCAACAACTGAATCGACTCAACGAATATCGAATCAAGCTCAAAATGAAAATCAGCTCGATGCGTTCTTCTTAAACACTAAAAAATCACAAATCACAGTCCAAATCGACATCGAAGTCAAAATTAGGTCATTATTCATGAAATGAAATCGATTCAACAAACATCGAATCAGAATCATCAGATCGAGGCGTTCTTTGTGTTGTTCATAAACACTAAACATAAATCACAATCGGAATCGAAATCGAAATCAAAATTAGGTCATCATTCATCAATCAGAATCGATTCCACTAACATTGAATCAAAATCGTTCCACAAACATTGAAGTAAAAATCAGAAGTTTGACTTACTCAAGTAGTCTCCGAGATCGAAGGTTTTATTAGCGGCCCAGGCGGCGTAATCAGCGGAGGAGGTGTTGGTGTTGACATCGAAAAGCCAGCCGGATTTGCCTCCGACGGTGTGGTTGGTGTATGCGGTGGCGCCGGTGATGAGAAGTGCGACTAGCGTTAAGTATGTCGCCGGAGCCATCGGATGCGGGTGAAACTTATCGGTGGTCGGTGGTCAGTGGTGGTGATCTGATCTCTAAAGTCTAAAGTGTAAAGTGTTTGACGATTGTGTTTGTGTGTTGTTCGATCGTGATTTTGAATTTGATAAAGAAAGTTCACGTCTATTTCTTTTGATTTTTTAATGAACGGGGAAAAGTTGCATCTAGAAAACATAATATATTGTTTATAATAACAAAAAAGTTTATATAAAAATACCTTTAAAACTAAAAATTGTAATTAGTAATACTAACAATCAATTTTTAATAAATGGTTGGTATTAAGTTATAATGAAAATTTGTTGGATAAGTAATTTAAAAATAGGCATTTTTGATAAATTTTTATAAGTTTTCCTATTTTCTTTAACATTTATAACTATGACATTATTTTATATAAAAATTACACCAAAAAAACGAGTGCATTTTTATTTCTAAAAACGATTACAATATTATATAAAAAGATAGTGATTTTTTAACGTTTATAAGCTTTATATTACATAATTGTGGCTTTAGTGCAGTTTATTATGTATTTTTGTTAGTTATTGTGTTTTTCTAAATAATATTGTGTTTTTTCTACAATGATGAATTTTAAAAAAGTATAATAGATGAATTTAAAAAAACGAGTGCACAGACTACTTCCCGGTGGAAGTAGGACTCCATCAAGGATCGGCATTGAGACCCATTCCTCTTCACAGTAGTGTTGGACGAGATGACCAAGTCTAACAACAGCCAGTCCCATGGTGTATGCTGTTTGCGGATGATATTGTCTTAATATCAGAATCTAGGACGGTGCTTAACGAGAGATTAAAACAGTGGAGAGCAGCAATAGAACGCAGGGGCTTAAGGATAAGTCGCTCTAAGATAGAATACATGCATTGTAACTTTAGTGGTGAGGCCGAAGAGGACACCCAAATCAGTATCCAAGGCATGGCGGTCCCCCGGACGTCTAGGTTCAAATACCTTGGCTCGTACGTACAGGAAGATGGAGAGATACACAGCGATGTAGCACACCGTATACAATCAGGATGGTGCAAGTGGAGAGCAGTATCAGGGATTTGTGTGATAAGAGGTTCCCGACAAAACTAAGGGAAAATTCTACAGAGTGGCAGTACGTCCAGCTATGTTATACGGCACAGACTGTTGGGCCATAAAGAAATCGCACGAGAGACAAATAGAGGTCGCAGAAATGCGAATGCTGAGGTGGATGTGTGGACACACAAGATTGGATCGGATAAGAAACGACGTCTTTCGCCAGAGGCTAGAGGGTGGCGTGTATCACAGAAAAAATAAGAGAGGGAAGATTAAGATGGTTTGGGCACGTGAAGAGGAGAACGATGGCAGCACCAGTCCGAGCAGTAGAGAACATCAGCTTAGAGGGTAGGAGGAGCAGAGGTAGACCTAGATTGACTTGGGACGAGGTTATCAGAAGAGATATGATGGACTTGCATCTCTCTGAGAACATGATCGAGGATAGAAGTGAGTGGAGGCGTAGAATTAAAATTAAGGACTTTTAGTGGGTTTTGGGGTGGGAAGGGTATACGGTGAGATATGGCCGTACCCCACAGGTTAGGTGTAGTTTTCCTCATCTATCCTTTTTGGGTGTTACATGCGCATTATCTAATTCTTCTTGTGGTATATATCATTGTGTTATATGCTTCGTATTATGATGGTTATTGCCTTTGTTATGCTTTGTTATATGCTTTGTATATGCGTTGTATTATGATGTTATTGTTATTGCCTTTGTTAACGAGTCGGGGGTCTCTTCGAAGCGGTCTCTCTATCTTTCTAGATAGAGGAAAGACTTGCCACCATATACCCCTCCCAGACCCTGCTCTTCAGCGGGAGACACTGGGTATGTTTGTTTGTTTGTTTGTATAATAGTGGAATAACGTTATTGTACATCTGTAATATGTAAAATCCAATAATAAAATAACAACTAATTATTTTAATATATTAAAAACAATGACAAAATAACAAAGGGGTTATTTGTTTTTTCTGTAGGAAAACGTCTGCAGTCTGCGGACCACATCTGCAGACATCTGCAGCAGAGTAGGTGGAACAAACATCTGCAGTGTGCAAGAAAAAGACTGTTTGTTTTTTAACATCCGCAGACTGTTTATAATCAAAATTATCTTTGTGCATATGTGGATCCTCCTCCATTCTCCATAGCAGTGCATCTATCATCCTCTAATCCAACCAGTTGATTTTTTTAGCCTTTTAGCTTTTCGATTTTCAAAATGATGAGTTCACGTTTAGAAGAAAAAACAGACAATTGTCGAATTACTTACACAAGCACAAGATGTAGCAATTTAACCCTAAAAACTACAAAATAGATGCATTGATCAATCAGATCACAAATCCTGAAATTCAACCCTAATTTCAGACCGCAGAAGAGGGGGCGGTCGAGGAGGAGGGGGTGGTCGGCGGTGAGGGGGCGGTCGAGGAGGAGGGGGCGGTCGGCGATGAGGGGGCGGTCGGCGGTGAGGGGGCGGTCGAGGAGGAGGGCGGTCGGCGGTGAGGGGGCGGTCGCCGGTGAGGGGGCGGTCGCCGGTGAGGGGCGGTTGGCAGCTGAAGCAGGAGAGTGGGGGGAGGGGGGCCGATCGAACAGAAGGATGAGGGGAGGGGCGATCGGTAGGTGGTGAGGTCGTCGACGATGGCGGAGGCCGGCGTTGAGGATGGGGCGCTGAGGATGGGGGCGCTGGAGGATGAGGATGGGGGAAATGGTGTGTGTTGTGTAGGTTATTTTCAATACGAAGAGGTTGAAAGAGGAGAAAAAAGATGGGTTTGGGTCTTCTCCAATAAGATGACGAAAAGATATTTTAATGAAATGTCTTTCGAAAACAAACAGTCTGAAACCTAAAATGTACGCACTTCTTTTCTTGGTGAAGACAAAAAAGCCTAAGAAGCTCTTTTGTAAAAAAACAAACACCACAAAGTGTCTTATTGTCTGTTTTGATTGTCATTGTGTGTTGTACAGGATGACGGAGAGATACACAGCGATGTAGCCCACCGTGTTCAATCAGGATGGTGCAAGTGGATAGCAGCATCGGGGATCTTGTGTGATAAAAGGTTTCCAACAAAATTAACGGGAAAACTATACAGAGTGGCAGTACGCCCACCTATGTTATACGGAACAGACTGTTGGGCCATAAAGAAATCGTACGAGAGACGAATAGAGGTCTCGGAAATGCGAATGCTGAGGTGGATGTGTGGACACACAAGATTGGACCGAATAAGAAACGACGTGTTTCGACAGAGGCTAGAGGTGGCTTGTATCACAGATAAAATACGAGAGGGAAGACTAAGATAGTTTGGCCACGTGAAGAGGTGGGCGATGACAGCTCCTGTTAGAGTAGTAGAGAACGTCAACTTAGAGGGTAGGAGAAGTAGAGGAAGACCTAGGTTGACTTGGGACGAGGTAACTAGGCGGGATATGGTAGACTTGCACCTCTCTAAGGACATGATCGAGGATAGGAGTGCATGGAGGCGTAGAATTAAATTTAAGGACTTTTAGTGGGAACTGAGGGTGGGAAGGGTAGACGTAGATTTGATGCTGGTCTCCTCGAGTGAGATGTAGATTTTCCACAATCTGCTCTTATACGTGTTACTTGCCGCCTATTTCTTGTACGCACTTTTTAACTCTTTATGTGATTTATACCTTGGGTGGTGTGCCTATATTTGATCGATATTGTTATTGCTTTCGTTATCGAGTCGGGGGTCTCTTCGGAAGCGGTCTCTCTATCTCCCAAGATAGAGGAAAGACTCTCCACTACCTACCCCTCCCAGACCCTACTATCGCTTGGGATTTACTGAGTATGTTTGTTTGTTTGTGTCTTGAAAACTATGAGTTTTGACAAATATATTGATGAAATAAGATCATTGTGTAGCTCTAATTATAAAACACTATGATAGATAACAAGTTTATATAATTTATAAAAAATAATTACAAAAATAGCATATTATGTTATTTTCAGGATTATGAGTTTTGATAAATACATTGGTAAAAGTATATAATTGTCTACTTTTAGTTATAAAATACAATTATAGATAATAAATTTATATAATCCATATAAATAGTGACAAAAAGAACACAAAATAATCTAAAACATAAAACACAATGATAAATACATATAACAAATGATGTGCCATTGTAAAATATATGACGTAATAAACTGATATTAACACAATAAGCATATAAGATACAATAAACTAACGTATTTAACACAATTACCAAAATACCCTCATTTTTAAAATAATAGAATGATGTGTGTCAATCCACATTACTTCTTAAGTTTTTTTAAATTAAATACATTTTTACTATAATCTTACCCTATAATTATATATCTTATTATAATAATGTACTAGTTATAAAATATTGTTTATAATAACATACCTAATTATAGAAAATTTGTATCCATGCAAATATTAAGGAAAGCAAATGAAACTGGCATGGATTGGTTTAGGTTAATGTGATTTAGATGTTTGTTCATTCACACGCTAAAGTATATAATACTAACTCGTGTGCTAAAGCTAAATCTATATGTGTTTGTGTCCTAATCGATACCATTGAGTGGTTTTCACATCTCGTGTAATTATTAACGTGTTATATTACCAAAATAATTATTATGATTATTAAGTATCAAAAAGTTTCCTAATTTGACAAGTCTTTTTTTTAAGCACAACTAGTTCAAGTTGAGGACGAAGAACCCGCTCTTTTACTGACCAGTGAGGAAAAATAGTTTGGTGTGGATCTTGGCCGATGAATCAGAAATTGAAGAGTATGCAGAACCATATGTTGATGGATCACTAATCGGTGAAGTAAGTACACATGAGCATGAAAAGAACTCAAAAAAATACCAGGTTATACGAGATTTACAGTGTGGAAGATCAGATCAGTTAAATGGATTCCAATTAAAATTAAAGGGGTGATTGTTGGAATAGTATTAAGATCAAGTTAAGTGATAGAAGCATTTGAAGATTGAAAAAGAAGATAATGATGAAGGTTTAAAGTTAAATAATAGATTAGTCTAATTGTTGTTTATCGGTTAGATTTATTATGATTACTTATTAGAGTTTGAGTATGTTATAACTAGTATTTTGTTTATTTAAAATATAGGTTGTATGTTTAGTTCTGAATTCTGATGATGAAATAGTATAAGAAATAGGTTTAGATGCTGTATTTGTAAAAGAAAATTTTGAAGATGATTTATTACCAAAATATCGGTGGAAGTGCTAACAATTCCATACTATCCACCCCATGCTATACTATTCCTGTTTATTTTGATTTAGTTCTTATATAATCTTAAATTTAAATCCTATCCTATCACTGTAAACAATTTTCAAAGAATCAAAATATTAAGTTACAAACATACATGAGTTAGATTTACCATGTCTGTTAAGACTCGTTAAAATATAGATTTATCACGCATTATGACTTTTATGAGTTATCATGACTTATTAGACCTATCAAGGAAGGATGAGCGACGATAGATGGATTGCTTAACAAAAGTTTGTGCGTGGAGGATGAAGGTGTTGTCGAGTCTGAGTTGACTATGCGTGTTTTCTTTTGACGACAACGTCTTTGCAATGATACGTTAGTTAACATATCGTCTCCTGCATGTTCAAGTAACTCAAAACCTCACTTGTGACGGCGGAAAACCATCAAACAAAAGAAATGTTACCACCATTTCCGCATCTCCTCTGCCCAAATGCCCTCGTAAAGTCTTGCCATTTAACTCGCACAAGACCAAATATTCGACCTCAAGCAAACCGAGCCCTTGATGAATATGAATCGCACAATGGAAGAAAGTTGGTCTGCTCATCAAGTTCCTGATATATGTAATATATATACTACATGCTAATTTACAATATGCTTAGGAGTGAATTTAGTTTAGAATTCAAAAAAGATAAACACATGAAAAGAAACAAAACTCATTACTTGTAGGGTTGTTCAAATTGCTCGACGTTCGTTCGGAATTTGCTCGAAAATACTACTCGGTTAAACGAGCCGATCGGCTTGGATCGGTTTGTAAACGAGTCAGGCACGAGCAAAGGTCGGCTTGGATCGGTTTGTAAACGAGTCAGGCACGAGCAAAGGTCCGCTTGGTTCAGTTTGGATCGAATTAATATGTATATATAGTTTATACATACCCACTACTACAAAACAGAGCAATTGCCACCAAAATTTACGACCAACAAAAACGGTAGCAAAATTTGGAATCATTTTGCCACCAAAATTAAAACGATCACAAAATTAACGACCAAACAAGAGTTGGTGGCAAAATGGTTTCAAAATAAGTGACCAGAGAAGATTTGGTAGCAAAATAGTCGTAACATTTGCGACCGTTAAATTGGTATCGCAAAATGGTTGCAGAAAAAAAAATTATTACAAAAATAAAACAAAAGTTTTATACGGTGGCAAAGCGGTTGATAATTCTAAGACCGCCTAACTAAGATTGCAAAACGGTAGCAAAATTTGTAACCGTTTTGCCACCAAAATTAAAACGGTCAAAAATTAGCGACCAAACAAGATTTGGTGGGTATCAAAATAAGCGACCAAACAAGATTTAGTAGCAAAATAGTCGCAACATTTGCGACCGTTAAAGTGGTATCGCAAAATGGTCGCAGATAATAAAAACTATTACAAAAATAATACAAAAGTTCTAATACGGTGGCAAAGCGATCGATAATTCTAAAAGCGCCTAACTAATATTGCAAAAACTGTAGCATAAATATGCAACCGTTTTGCCACTAAAATTAAAACAATCACAAAATTAGCGACCAAACAAGATTTGGTGGCAAAATGGTATCAACGACCAAACAAGATTTGGTAGCAAATAGTCGCAACATTAGCGTAGATAAAAAATTATTACAAAACTAAAACAAAAATTTTAATACGATGGCAAAGCGGTTGATAATCTAAGATCGCCTAACTATGATCGCAAAACGGTAGCAAAATTTGTTTTGTGATTGAAATCAAAACGATCAAAAAATTAACGATCAACAAAATTCAGTTATTACTAGCAAAATGGTCACAAAAATAAAAATAAGAAAAAAATGAAAATAAGAATAAAAAATGGTCACAAAAATAAAAATAAGAAAAAAATGAAAATAAGAATAAGTTTAAAATAAAGTATATATTGATCACATAATGATCCTAAATATTGAAACAATAGAAAAGTTATAAAAATAAAACTCAAAAATTTATGAAATTTAAAAAAATAAAAGTTAAAAGAAAAAGATCAAAGTATTGAATTAAAAATTAATATAAAAAAACAAAAATAGAGCGGAGTGAAAAACGGCATTGGGGGGGTTTGTTAAAGTACAATTGTGTCAAAGGATATACTAAGTTTACATTAGGCTTTTATATTATTTATGTAACTAAATTGATGCTCAATCTTATCTGTTTGTTTGGGAATGAACATAATTTAATATAAGTTTCATTCCATTCAATATCTTAGATGGAAAGTTTGAAATTTAAACGAATTATAGAAGTTAGCCATATTATTCTTCTTTATTAAAGAAGCAGTTGTGCCATGTATTTTTATTTAGTTTCGATTATATTTTACAAATCAATTATAAAGGGGATTTCAGTTCATTTGACATGTTCCTATTCCATTTCCTTCAATCATATTCTATGAACCATGTGGTTATGGGCTACTTAATACTGGCTCGCTATAAGCTTGATATGTGAACCTATGCTCGAGCTCATTTATTATAAGTAGGGATTTGTTCGGAAATATAATTACCTAAAGATTTTTGTTTAATGAATCAGGAGGTATCTTTTACACCAAAATTAGTTATTTGAACAATAGCTATCTAATCGTTATACCAATTAGATAATAAAATACAAATTCGTGTGTATTTTGATCATTAGTTTTTTTTGTAGAACATATACTAACAAAATTCAAATTGGGCAAACAATTTTAAATTCCGATTGGTCACTGTAAGCACCCAACATACCTTGCTATTTTTCTTCAACCCATCGTTTATATCATCAATTATTCTCTCTCGTCTTTCTCTAAAATTTAAGGAGTGGAATTAATATTTTTATTTTAAAATTTTCTTTTGTAAAAAAGGTAAGATATTGCAAACGACAATTTTGTTATTTTTGAATTAAAACATAATAAATAAAGAGAAAAGGAAGGTGATTTCCCCAAATATACATATGAATAAAAACATTTTCCTCTCGACCACTTACAACCACTTATAATCATTCGTTACTGGTTCACTGGTTGGATCGGTCGGACTGGAATTAAGAGCCGAGTAGCTTCATATATGATTTTATAATTTAATAACTAAAAATAAATAATATTATAATTAAAACCTAATTAGATTTAAATTTAATAAATATATAAAAACAAATATTAATTAAATTAAATTAATACAACCGTAAACATATTGCTATTGCTTTATTGAAAAAAGTAAATTATTACCATTATTCTCTGTCTCATCAACAAAAGAGTGAAACTTCATTTCAGATCTAAAAATGGATGCTTCGTTCAATAAGCTAACATCTCCGATGAGAACTTCGGCAACACCGTTGGTTTTCTTCTTTAAATCTATAGAGATCCGGTCTGACCCGGTCACCGGCCACCGGTCCAACCTGCAAACCGCAAGAACCGGTCGGTTCTTTTAGAAACGGTTCAAACCAACTTTATCTTGAGCCAACTCAATTGCTTTCAAATATGTATCTCAATCTTCAATTTACTAGAAACAAATTGTGCGAAGAGATCGGGATGTTAACCCACGTTTGGATCGGTGGTTTATGCCCCTCAAACCCATCGGTTACCCTCATAAAAAACCTTCATCATCTCTGCTATTGTTCAAGCGAACAGACAAGGTATGGTTAGCTTTTTATCTTCTCTTCAATCCCTTTCGTTGGAATTTTTGTGTGAATGTTTGTTAACCCGTTTGGGTAATGTTCGCAGCCCCGACACGCAACTGTGTACAACTAAAGCTGCCTTTTTGCTACTTCGGTTCTGTTCGTTGATCGACAAGCCAAAATCTTGGTTGTCTATTAAGGTAATAAAATTTTAGGTTTCATCATTTAAAGTGTTATCTACTGTTAGGGAACATAAAATCCATTTAGGAGCATCATCTATATAGTAGTTGGTATTTGTTAAAGCTCCTTAGCAATGTAATTGTTGGTGGGTCAAATTAGATAAAGATTACTAAATTATATGCATGCTAAGCACCAGAGAGTTTCCCCCGGCGAGACGATGCGGAAGTTAATTTAGCACAAGAAGATGAAGAACCTGCTCTCCTAATGGCACTTTGCACACAGGAGGTTGTTTTGCTAAATGAGGAGAAGGTATTCCCTAATTTGTATGCCCAAGATGATAAAGATGAGGGTTTGTGGTACTTGGATAATGGTGCAAGTAACCACATGACCGGAGGACGTGATTATTTCAGCGAACTTGATGAAAGAACCGTGGGCCGAGTACGGTTTGGAGACGGGTCAGCAGTAGAAATCAAAGGAAAGGGACCGGTGCTTTTAAATTGCAAAAATGGAGATCAGAGACTTATTACAAATGTCTACTTCATACCAGATTTGTGCAATAATATTCTCAGCTTGGGACAACTTGATGAAGTGATAATTTATCAACAAAAAATTTAGTAATTGAAACTATTGTGTAACTACTAAAGACTGTATTCAACTCCCTTTCTACTCTCACCTTTGCTCATAATAGATATATAATGCAATGCATTCCTTCATAACCAATACACCATAGACATAAGAAAATGTGGAAGAAGAAAATCCGGACTGGGTTGACGAAAGAGCAAAGAAGACTTGGGTAAGTGTACTTATTGAATCCAAATAATATATTTCAAAAGAAAAAAAAAATTTAAACAATTAAATTTAAATAATATAATTACGTATTTATCCCGATAGGTTAAATATGAAGGATATCTTGTGGAGAAGTACGCAAAAGAAGGTACCGCACATGCCGAATTTGACAACGATTTATGGTCACGAGCTGCTGGGGGAAAGAATAGAGGAAAAGTGTACGGGTTAAACAATGTTAGTGACCCACATGTACATGGTAGACAAGATCCCGAGGTATGTTTATTCTTATGGTTTGGAGTAATTTAGTGTTTGGATATGGTTATGAAAAACATGTATTTTTGGAAGCACTATGAAATTCTTATACCAGTTCGATTGATGGAAAATGAAGTAAGTAGTTAGATATGATTCTTTAGTTTTAAGTAATTGAATTGGCTGGTTATAAAGTTTGAATTTAGCATTTATATATCATATTAACTCAACAACCCGACTTGACCCGTTATCATTTTTTATAATTCTGAATTTTTGTATTTATGCATTCGTTGTTTATAGATTCAAAAGTGTTATGATGTTATCAAGGAGCTTGTCAAGGAAAAAGAAGAAGATAAAGAAGAGAAAGAAAGGTTAAAGGGGATTATTGCAGAGTTGGTGACTGATAATGAAAAACACAATGTGGAGAAAGAGAATATGCTCAATAAGATGACAAACATTGAAGATATGTTGAATAATCTGGTTCGAATATAGGCTATTAACACTTTATTTTGACTCTATGAATGTTTATTATGTTATGATAATTTGGGTTATTTGACGGTTTTAACTTGTAATGTTTTGGGAATGTTTTACATAATTTGGAAATTTCTATGATTGGTTAAATTTTATAGTTATTCAAGTTTTTAATATAAAATGACAGGTCAAAACCAGTATAAAAAATGACATTCTTATTTATTTTGATCACTAGCCATGTATTCTCAAATTGGTGGCAAAACCGGTACCAAAAAATGGCGGTCTCAAATTGGTGGCAAAATCCCAATCATAAAATGGTAGCAATTGTTAGTACCCAAGTAGCAAAATGGTGGCTATAATTAGTGTCTAGTAGTTGCAAAATGGTGGTAAAATGTTGGTTACAAAATCGTAGCAAAAACCTACAAATAGAGACGGTCACAATATTTTAGATAGGTTTTTATAGTCGCTACAACCAGGTCGCAAACTATGTTGGTGGTCGCAAATTGGTGGCAACAGGGCAACTGCCAGCATCGTTTTTCCTACCGCAATTTTTAGTGGCAAAATGGTCGTAATAGAGCAATTGTACACTCTAATAGATTTCACCCATTATATACAAATATATAATTATATTTATGCATACTTGATCAATCAACCTAAAAGATTTCTATATTAAGCATAAAAGTGAAATCTTAAACTGTTAAAAGATATTTTTCGATCATCTCCCGCTCTCACCGTTATCATTATCTTCAATATGCTATCTGGTTTTCGGCTACAGCACTAGATTAATCGTTAGCCATAACGTATTGTTATCCATGAATATATTTTCTAATGAACTGTGGTTGATTTTATAAGTCATCAAACCTTATTCGTTACAATATAAATTGTATAACACCTAAGATGGTTGAGTTGTATAAATTGTTCGCCGCCGTTTACACTCGCTTTATGCTTGCTCGAAAACTTAACGCTCGAAAAAATGCTCGTTCGATTTTCCGCTAGGTTGTAAACAAGCAGATCGGTTCGGTTCGGTTTGAAAACGAGCCAAACACGAGCAAAGGTTCCCTCGGTTCGGCTCGACTCAGCTCGTGAACAGCCCTAATTACTTGACATATGCTTCAATTTCGCTAGAAACCTAGTGAGGCGCACTCAAGACATAACGGGCTTGTGGGCGTATGGTGAGAAAAATGTCCGCTCAAGGAAAGAAAAGAGCAAAATAAATAAATAAAAATATATGTTATGTATATGCATAAATAATTACTAATTTAAGTCTTCCTTCAAATAAAGTAGAAACCTTAATATAGTTTTACTAGCTTTAATGAACCCGTGTATTACACGAGTTGAATAAATAATATTAAATAGAATAAATTTTATTAATTATAAAATAATATATGATTTAAATTATATATGAGTAAGGAATATAAGTAATAAAACAATAAATCAACTTTTAAAATTTTTGTTTTTTACTTTTTTATTTTTCAAAAAAATAAATTAAACATTTCGCTTAAAAACATGTTAAAAAATGTAAAATTTAAAATATTTTGTGTGTTGAAAAAAGTATGATGTCTTAGAAAATTTATTTTAATAAAAATTTGTTTCTCTAGAAATAAACATCAAAAAGTATCTATTTCTAAATTTTTCTAAAAATAATTTTAATCAAAAAAATTCAATAATATATTTAGTAATTAATGAAGTTATTTAATAAGAGAGAAGCGGGAAAATTTTATTAAAAATGAATGTGGTGTTGCCATGTGGCATCCCTAGTTATGTGGTGTTGCCATGTGGCATCCGTAGTTACAATTTTATTAGAATAGGTAGATTAGTCATCTTTATATCTGGTTTACTTGTAAGTTTTACTGGATACGCCTTATATACCGCTTTTGAAAAACGAGCAGTAAGACTCGTAAAGTTTCTTTAACATAACTATACTTAATAAATAAATAAATAATTGCCAACTGACGGTCTTCTATTGATTTATATTAACTAGGAAATGAACCCGCGCGTTGCCGCGGGGTTCTTTTTAGAATGTGTAACAGATGCAAGTGTTAAGTAATCTTATAAATTGACACAATAAAATTATTAGTATTAAAGTTACATTTAGTTTCAAATTTTTATTTACCAAAAGTCATCAAAGATTAACAGTTAAAGGTGAAAAAGAATTACCTCGCTCTTTGTATATAGTCTAGTCACTTTTATCCGACCATTGTCAAGAAGATCAATAAATCTAATGTATCCACCTGAGATCACACTTGATAATAGCAGAAATTAGTAAAGATTCTCACTTGATAATAATAAAAATTAGCAAAGAGTTTAACTGTTTAAAAGACAAATCAAACAGGTTGATTATATAAAGATTAGCAAAATTTATCTTTACTAAATCAAGTTCTTTATGTTTCAAGTTGTTTTCTCTTTTTCTTGTGGTCTTACTATAACAAAAGTTAGTCTAACATACCTGGGAAATTTTGTTAAATGGGTCAACCGGGTCATAGCAAATAACCTGGTAATTTCATAACCATGCTCGAATCAGAGAGGTATTTATATTATTAGCAAATACCTGTAGCTTGCTTATAGACCATTTCATAGCAAAAACATCTTGACAAATATATTATTAGTCTAGAGAAGTATTTACCTGTAGCTTGCTTATAGACCATTTCTTCTCTTTGTCAAACTGCCTAACCTAGGGTACTCAAAAAACGAAAAGAACATGTCACACAAAACAAAGAAAAGAATGCGTACTTATTGCCCTATTATAAAAGGTGAAGGTGCAAACCTTATAGACCATTGAATGGATTTACTTGCACTCTCAGAAACATCTTCTCTTTTAACTCTAGTGAGGTAGTAACCTGCAAAGAAGTATTACTCTCAGAGATTCAATTGAATGGATTTTTGTGAAAAACATCTTGACAAATATATTATTAGTCTAGAGAAGTATTTACCTGTAGCTTGCTTATAGACCATTTCTTCTCTTTGTCAAACTGCCTAATCTAGGGTACTCAAAAAACGAAAAGAACATGTCACACAACAGTTTTAGATTTAAAGGCAAAACATGGGAAGTGCAATTCATCACAAAATGAAGTAATATACGTCTATATATTAAGGTGTATCCTCATTGTAAAAAAAACATCCAGTAATAACAATCAGTATCAGTTTCATTACAGTAATCAAACATAGGAAGTGCAATTCATCACAAAATGAAGTAATATACCTATTAATTGGTCGTACATTAATATGGTAAATACCTCAAACCAAATAATCAGGCATAAGAAAACATTGCACATGCAATGAAGCAATTAGTAACAAATAGCAAAATTTGTAAGGTGCTACCGGGAGTTGTGGTTCTTTCATCTCAACATTCTGACTCATTGTTTCTGTAAAATTGCAATCAAGTTATTACAGGTGAAGCCGAGTAACAATTATCAAAATTTAGAGCTTAATTGTAACCGTAAAAGTAAATTCATAATCTAATTGATCTTAAGCTCAAATCCTTCATATTACTTGAAACTTATAAATAAGAAGCTGTTTGGTTTAAGAGTACCTATAGAACTGAAAGAATTGGTTTGATTAGCCACTAAATGAAATCAATGTACCCTCCTGAGCCTCCTGTTCTACCCAAATACAATATAAAAGATCAACAATTTATTTGTTTTTTACACAAAAAATACATCATTGACATCTAAATTTCTAAAAACTGATGAGTATAATGTTTTTGAGGTATATATTGATCTTATCAGAAGATTTCATGAGAAAATTAATGCTATTGATCTTTGTCTGTCACTTAAATTTTTGGGATGCCTCTTCACTTGGTGATCTTGCTAGGTTTAAGCCTACACTATGCTGCCTAAAACATATGTTTTATTGGAAAGGGTGCTATAAAAATATTCATCAGGCTATAACAGAATGCCTTGTATGTTAGTGTGCTAAAAATATAAAGCTACCTTGTGTTAGCATTTCTAAATATAAAGTTATTTCTACTCCTGGTCTGCCTAATCCCTACCTGTGCCTACATCTATATTCACTAATACTTCAAACCAAATAATCAGCCATAAGAAAACATTGCACATGCAATGAAACCAATTAGTAACAAATAGCAAAATTTGTAAGGTGCTACCGGGAGTTGTGGTTCTTTCATGTCAACATTCTGACTCATTGTTTCTGTAAAATTGCAATCAAGTTATTACAGGTGAAGCCGAGTAACAATTATCAAAATTTAGAGCTTAATTGTAACCCTAAAAGTAAATTCATAATCTAATTGATCTTAAGCTCAAATCCTTCATATTACTTGAAACTTATAAATAAGAACCTGTTTGGTTTAAGAGTACCTATGGAACTGAAAGAATTGGTTTGATTAGCCACTAAATGAAATCAATGTACCCTCCTGAGCCTCCTGTTCTACCCAAATACAATATAAAAGATCAACAATTTATTTGTTTTTACACAAAAAAATACATCATTGACATCTAAATTTCTAAAAGCTGATGAGTATAATGTTTTTGAGGTATATATTGATCTTACCAGAAGATTTCATGAGAAAATTAATGCTATTGGTCTTTGTCTGTCACTTAAATTTTTGAGATGCTTCCTCACTTGGTGATCTTGCTAGGTTTAAGCCTACACTATGCTGCCTAAAGCATATGTTTTATTGGAAAGGGTGCTATAAAAATATCCATCAGGCTATAAGAGAATGCCTTGTATGTTAGTGTGCTAAAAATATAAAGCTACCTTGTGTTAGCATTTCTAAATATAAAGTTATTTCTACTCCTGGTCTGCTTAATCCCTACCTGTGCCTACATCTATATTCACTAATACTTCAAATCAAATAATCAGCCATAAGAAAACATTGCACATGCAATGAAACCAATTAGTAACAAATAGCAAAATTTGTAAGGTGCTACCGGGAGTTGTGGTTCTTTCATCTCAACATTCTGACTCATTGTTTCTGTAAAATTGCAATCAAGTTATTACAGGTGAAGCCGAGTAACAATTATCAAAATTTAGAGCTTAATTGTAACCCTAAAAGTAAATTCATAACCTAATTGATCTTAAGCTCAAATCCTTCATATTACTTGAAACTTATAAATAAGAACCTGTTTGGTTTAAGAGTACCTATGGAACTGAAAGAATTGGTTTGATTAGCCACTAAATGAAATCAATGTACCCTCCTGAGCCTCCTGTTCTACCCAAATACAATATAAAAGATCAACAATTTATTTGTTTTTACACAAAAAAATACATCATTGACACCTAAATTTCTAAAAACTGATGAGTATAATGTTTTTGAGGTATATATTGATCTTACCAGAAGATTTCATGAGAAAATTAATGCTGTTGGTCTTTGTCTGTCACTTAAATTTTTGGGATGCTTCTTCACTTGGTGATCTTGCTAGGTTTAAGCCTACACTATGCTGCCTAAAGCATATATTTTATTGGAAAGGGTGCTATAAAAATATTCATCAGGCTATAAGAGAATGCCTTGTAGGTTATTGTGCTAAAAATATAAAGCTACCTTGCCCATCCTTACTTTCACTTCCAGCGCACCTCCTTTCCATGCTACTTCTTTCTTAACCCTTTAACTTTGCTTCACATGTAGCTTAATAAAACATTATAAGAAGTAAGAATCCAGTTAATCCGATAATCTAGGGTTAATTCAACAGTATAAATCAACTTCCAACGAAACCAAAAGTCCAAAATTCACTACAAAACACATATAATCACAAAGGCAAAATCTCCAACAACATGCTAATCTACCTCTAACTCATCCGATCAATCAATCTCCTAACCTATAGCCATCGTCAATTTGAAGGTTCTAAGCTCTGAGGGGAACATGAGTAAATTCTTAACCAGAGGATGATTGAAAAAGAGAGCAGATAGGAGAGTAACAAATTACCATGTCTAGTAAGAAAAAAACATAATGCATCACCACACATCATACTGAAACTTAAACACTTCCAAAATAAACCAAGAAATGATCAGTAGACAACAGGGTCTATGATCCGCTTTCGTAATCGGTGGAGTCTCGTCGCGAACGTACCTGAATCGCGCGTACGCGCTGTGCGCTCACACACACTATGCATCGTGCCATGGTAAGGAAGAAGGGTGTGAACCCATGGCTTAGGGATGATAGAGAAGACATGGATGAGAACGGACAGTCTTCCGGCCACTTCGCCCGAGAAGAAGCGTATGGTGTGGGCGCCGCGAAGTAGGCAGTGGTGGCGGTGGAGTGAGCGCCGCGATTAGGGTTCTAGCGATTCAAAATCATGTCTACAAATCAATATCAAAATCATCTCAACCATGTAGAAACAACTACAAACCTGAGTAAGCAAACAACCACAGATTGCCAACAACGGTACCTGCAACACAAAAACGACAACGATAACAGCCGGATCAGAAAACCCCCAAATTTACTGATGGAAGGTACGCTCATAGGAAGGAAAACAGGTACTGTCAAGGAGGAGGCAGGATGTAGAAGATGATGCGCAGGAAGAAGAGCAGCAACGACAGTAAAAAAGGCGATGCAAGGTACGGTAGATGATGCGCAGGAAGAAGAGCAGCAATGACACTAAAAAAGACGATGAGAGTAGGCAATGGCGGTGGGAGAAGGCTGAAAAGAGTTGTAACATTGCGCTTGAGAGGAGGTACTGCCAGCTACAGTACCTCCCCCTCACACACTGTCATTGGGTTTTAATATATATATAATTTATTTATTGTGAATCCATATCCACTCGTGTATCATTCCATGTGTTATAAATTTACAACTAACTTGTTCATCAATACCAAATGATACCACTTGAATTAATATGACGATCGTATACTTGCTTGATTGTGTTTTTTAAGGTTTTCTAAAGCCGAAGTAGAAAATGAATATCACAATCGTCATTTTGTTATTCATTAACTATCTAATCATCCTAGATAAGTAGTAGGTTTTATTTGTTACTTAAAGTTATTGTGTCAAATATTTTATTATTTACTTATATGTGTTCATTATTATGTTTTTTTTTTAATTTCGTGTCATTGTTCTTTATATATTATATTTTTTTATTTTTATTTATCATTGTGTTTTACATATTAGAACTACTCAATAGTTTTATTACATCATTGTGTTTTTAGAGCTTTAATATTTAAAAAAGAGGTAACTTTGTAAAATAGTAACCAACTTTTAAAAGTTTTTCAATTAGTTAACTCAAGTTTTAAAAGCGTTCTAGTTAGGTCACTCAACTTTTATATTTTATATAATTTAAAAGCCTTAACATGTTTTTTAGCATGTTATACTTTTGGTTTCTGTTATAAAATATTTTTTTTTATCTTTTGATGCTGATATGGAATGTTGACGTAAATTTTAGGTACTTTTTTTATTTTTTTTAATAATTAACATGTTTTTTTATTTTTAAATATAATTTTATATATTGCAAATTTTGAGCACCACGTCTTCTCCACCGTTACTTACTTAACATAAGAAAATTTAATGATGATTTGATTTGACCATTTGATGGTCCAATTTGAGAAAAATATACATAAATGACTAAATTAGAACACTTTTAAAACTTGGTTACTATTCTATGACATTTTCCTTTTAAAAAAACAATGGTGTTAAGGAAAATACGACGACGAGCAAAAAAACACAATGACGCATTGGAAAACATAATGAGTTGGAAATATTTTTAAAAATGTATTTTTATATATAATGATAATATACTCATTTTAAAGAAAAAATGCTCGATTTTGTGGTATATTTAAAAAAAGAATATCGTACACAAAGTTATAGACATTTAAAAAAAAGTAAAAGAACTTAAAAAATATAACGTTAATATTTTTTTAACAATAACTAAACCCTAAAGACCACCATGTAACTTTTTGGTGTTTGGGGTTGTGGTGGTAACCTACTAATGTTATGTATCTACTTGTCTTTCTATTTTTTCCTTACCAAATATCAAGTTCACACATCCACTTCATAGTAGGTGTATCGTAGGTGTATCTAAAGGTATTTGGTTCGCATAATTTGTTTTTAAAAAAACTGATTTGTCAAAAGAATTAGAACTACAAAAATTGAAAATCTACCTAAAGAAATTAGAATTTAAAGGAATTATAATTCGTAATATATTTCAAGTGACATAACAATAGAAATTGGAACCTATCAATGTGACCACCACTTATTAGTCGTAACCTATCAATGTGACCACCACTTATTAGTCGTCCCACCAACGTAAAAATATAATTTAGCTTCTAACTCCAACAAGATAGAGGAAAGACTCGCCTACACCTACCCTCCCCAGACCCTGCTCTTGAGTGGGATATACTGGGTTTGTTTGTTTGTTTGTTTGTTTGTTTGTTCTAACTCCAACAAATTCTACGACTTAAATACATTAAGAAACTGAGTCAAAATTCTAATTCCAATAAATTTAATTGAGTCAAAACTAAACTCACACTCATCAGTCATCATCCGATAGAAAATTTTCCTTGTAGTTGTTCAATTATTGTTGTTCCACAGGCCCACTGGGTCCTAAAAGTCTGAAATAATAGATATGGTTTTATTTTAATAGTCCGTTTTGTTTCAGGCCCATATTATAGCATATTGGGCTAATGTTATATTTACAACTAATTAACATTAATAAGTGACAAATGATTAATTTCTTAGCTTTACTCTTTTATAATACAAACTTACCAATTTCAACTAATAGACAGTATTATTAATGGATGGCAGGTACTAAATACATGTGTAAATTGTATATTGTTGGAGTTCTTTTTATTTGGGACACCCAAATATACAACTCATTACAAGGGGGTCAATTTTGATTACCATTCACAACATGTTCCTCACCATTGTAACTAGCGATCTCTATTAAGATCTAAGCTAATCTTTCATGGGATCCTTCCGAGAGGAAACCAATATCATCTTATCATCCTAGTCAAAAAGATGAAATTAGACGAAGATATTTGCTTAGAGGTCCATGTCAACCACAAGGGAAAAGAGAAGATTTTCCACGAACCCAAGTAGGTACTGGGGATAAGTTAAGACGATTTAATCCGAAATGGTACACCGGATCGCATGGAAATTGGTTGGAATATAGTGTAAAAACGGATAAAGTGTATTGCTTATATTGCTACTTGTTTCATGATAGTAAGCAAAAAGAGGCATTTGTGGGTGACTGGGTACGGTGTTGGCAGAAGAAAGAAGAAAAACTAAATGAACATGTTGGTGAAGGAAGTAATAGTTTTCACAATAAAGCAGTACAAGATGGGGAAGCCTTACTTAAAGATGATCAATCTATACGTGTGGCCTATGAAAAAAAAACTGAGAAAGAAAGAAAAGAATATAGAATCCGATTAAGTACTTCGGTTATGCTTGCTCACGGATTGTTGAATGGTGGGTTATCTTTTCAGGCTCATGATGAGTCTGAAGGATCCTTATATAGAGGACATTTCATAGAGTTTTTAAAATTGTTCGCTAAGCTAAATGAAGAAATTGGTAAGGTCATTTTAGGTAATGCGCCGGGGAATAACCAAATGATTGCTCCATCAATACAAAAAGAAATTTGTAGTTGTCTTGTAGAAGAAGTGTTAAAAAAGATTTTTGATGAACTTGGTGATGATGTCTTTTCTATATTAGTTGATGAATCGAGTGACATTTCTAACAAGGAACAAATGGCTGTGGTTTTGAGGTATGTTGATAAATCCGGATATGTGAAGGAGCGATTTATTGGTCTTGTTCATGTTATGGAAACAACCGCATTATCTCTTAAATCTGCAATTGATGAATTATTTACTCGTTACAATTTGAGTTTGGGTAGGATTAGAGGCCAAGGATATGACGGTGCAAGCAATATGTCTGGTGAGTTTAATGGTTTGAAAGCTTTGATTTTGAAAGAAAATTCGTCGGCATATTATGTTCATTGTTTTGCTCACCAACTTCAACTTGTTGTTGTAGCCTTTGCAAGCAAACATCTTGAAATTTGTAAGTTTTTTAAAGAAGTATCGGATTTGACAAATGTTGTTGGTGCATCTTGTAAACGAATAGATTTGCTAAGAGAAAGTCAAAGAGATAGTTTGCGATTGAATCCAGAAGTTGAAACCGGGCGTGGAAAGAATCAAGAAATGTCACTTGCAAGAGCCGGAGATACACGTTGGAGTTCTTATGGAAAAACACTTCTTCGTTTGCTTGCTTTATATCCTTGTGTTATTGATGTGCTTGAATATATAGAAACTTCAGCATTCAATGATGCTCACAAAAGTCAAGCAAATGGACTTCAAATATACATGAAAAGCTTTAAGTTTGTATTTTATTTACATTTATCTTGGGGGTTACTAAGTCATTGTGTGACGCTCTTCAAAGAAAGAATCAAGATATTATGAATGCAGTTGAACTAGTTAGATCAACCAAAGAAGAATTGCAAAGGTATCGACTTGAAGGTTTTGACTCACTTTTGGAAGATGTCACATCCTTTTGTGACAAGTATGATATTGGGATGATTAAGATGGAAGATGAGTATGTTGATCTGAAAAATAGAAGAAGAAAGACCAACATTACCAATCGTCAGCATTATGTGGTGAATAATTTTAACACGATTCTCGATATGCAAATTCAAGAGGTTGGAAACTGATTTAATGAGGTAACCACTAATTTGCTTACGTGTATGAGTTCTTTAAGCCCATGTGATAACTTTAGTTCCTTTAATAAGTTAAATTTGCTAAAGTTAGCCAAGATGTATCCGCGTGATTTTACTTTTGATGAAAAAGACAACCTTATTCATGAACTCGGCCACTACATTGCTAATGTGAAAAACGATAGTCGGTTTGATAACCTGAATGGGATAAGTGATCTTGCCAAAAGGATGGTGGAAACAAGAAAACACATTGATTATCAGTTGGTCTATCGTTTATTGAAGTTGTCACTAGTTTTACCCGTTGCAACGACGAGTGTTGAAAGATGTTTTATACAATGAAGCATGTAAAGACGGAATTACGTAATAGGATGGGTGATGGATATATGAATGATTCTTGCATTTGTTACATTGAAAAGGAGTTCTTACAACAAGATTCGGTCGAGAATATAATGCAACGTTTTCAAAAGATGAAGCCTCGTAGGGAACAACTTTAGGTCAGTTTTTTTATTCGTAAAAACTATCTTATATATGTTATGTATTTTTAACTTTCTATCGACTATTTTTTTCGTTATTATATCGTACTTTTATTATGTGATACACCTTACCCGACCCCGAACCGTCGAACCGACCCCCATTTTTTTTATATTCGGTCATATGAAATTAGAATAGTTAAAAAAGTGAACCCGTTGGAAAAAAACCTGGATCGCCACTGACCAAGGGAAATGTCGATTTTGAACAATTTCTGTCTTGGATGAAGGTGAGCAATATAACAATTCAAGTGTATGCTTATAGTTCTCCTTGTGATATATCTCGTTGTAGTAAATACATGTAACGACATTCTTGAACATGTACAGAACCCATAAAGGATAAAATTGAAACTATATAAAGAAATATATATAGCTCTGACTGTGTAACTAACTATCTAAGCATGTGCTAACAATGTGACATGGCTACTAATATACTCTAAGACACAAAAGCTTAGATCGTTGAGTGTCAAACAAGCAGATCACAATCCTTTGGTTGAAAGATCAACTATTTGAATAGAAGTAGACACATAATGAATATAGAGTCTGAGGAAGCAACATGTCATGACATAAATAAAATATAAATGCAAGTCAATCTCAAGGTGTTTGGTGCATTAATGAAACATTGGATTGACCACTAAAGAAGTCCAATCCAATATTGTCACACCATAGTACAGACAGACAAGGGAGAACAATGTGTAGCCCATGTAAAACGATTGTAATCCAATGAAGCTCGACCACAATATGAACAAGCGTATGAGACTCAGCCTTAGTGCTAGACCGAGTAACGATATGCTGCTTCTTGGAACTCCAACTGATTAGGTTGGGTAAAAACACAATAGCTTGTGGTAGATATAGGCGATCATTTAAACATTTAACCCAACGAGCATCAAAATAAATATGCATAGTATATCCAAAGAACGCCGACTAATCAATCCATAAGAAATGGTACCTTTAAGGTACCATATTATTTGTTTGACAGCGACCCAATTACTATCAGTTGGAGTTTGTAAGAACTGCGAAACAAAACACATAACTTATCTCAGATCGTGTTAAGACAAGATATTATAAAGATAAGATATTGTAAGGCACCCACAATGCTCTTATACAAAAAATTAGCTAAAGAAACTCTTGTATGACGAGAAAGTTCTGATCCGAAGAAAGAGGAGAGGACAAAAGCTGACATTGAGCAAGACCATCATGTTTTAATAAATCCTAAAGGAGAGGACAAAAGCTGACATTGAGCAAGACCATCATGTTTTAATAAATCCTAAAAATACCTAAGTCTTTGAACCAAAACTTAGAATTTAAACTTGTAACAAACTCAAACTACCTCCAGGTAATAATCATGTCATCCACATGGGTTGGTGCGATTACTTGAATGGATTTTGGTCAAATCCACCAAAAAGATTCCAGTCAGGAAAATGTATTATAAATTCACCAAATTTGGTTACATCTTGTTAAACTGAAGTCGGTAAGTGTAATGTGTAATGTTATAATACACCGTGAATTAACAAAAAATCAGATATTGTTTAAAACTTACATTAATCATCACATGTGAATTACCATTATAAACATAGCTTAATGTTTAATGATATTGAGTTACACATTAACAAAAAATCAGATATTGTTTAAAACTTACATTAATCATCACATGTGAATTACCATTATAAACATAGCTTAATGTTTAATGATATTGAGTTACACATTACTGTAACAATAGAAAAAAGTATTGTATTCTTGTGACATTTAAGTTAAAAGTTTCATCAAACAGATTTCATCTTACGATTTCTCCTTCCTCTCTCCCCCACATTGAATGTCATCAACCTTCATGTCGACCACAAATTAAAAAGATCATGTGTCTAGAAAGGATAAGACTCTAAAGTAATTCAACTTTAAAATTAAATTGAAGGGACACATAAAAAGGGGAAAAAATGAAAATAGTGAATAGAGATTTGACAGCATTTTCTGTTTCTTGAATTGGAAACTTAGTGAACAAGGAATTGAAGATGTTGAAATTCTTAAGATCATTGGTGTAAAACAAATCATATATTATATATATATATATATATATATATATAGAGGGAGGTTCCCTTAAAAAATAAATTTTCTTTAAGAATACTAAAAAGTAATCTTAGCCTTCTAATTATCTAATTAGGGGCTAGGATCAAAGTATAGGAAAAATAAGTAATCAATGGTAGTTTGGGTATTTTATAATATTGCCCACAATTGTTGATTTTTTAAAATTTCCCCTATTTCTTTAAATGCTAATAACTTTTTCATACGACATTATTTTTTTAAATAAATTACACCATAAAATCAGGCATTTTTTCCTCTTTAAATTGGGTATAATATAGCTATATTTTTTTAAAAAAAATCAGATTATATGAAATTGTGCTACATTTTTAACGTTTTTATGTTGTATTTAATAAAACAGCATAAAAGTTGTGCTATATTTCATAAAACAACACAAAAGTTGTGTTGTATTTCATAAAACAACACAAAAGTTATGCTGTATTTTATAAAACAACACAATTTTGTACTGTATTCCATAAAAACAGCACAATTTTGTGCTGTATTCCATAAAAACAGCATAATTTTGTGCTGTTTTACGTCAAACAGCACATTTTTGTAGTGTATTTCATGAAAACAGCATAAAATTATGTTATATTTCATGAAAACATCACAGATTTGTGCTGTTTTGCGTTAAACAGCACAGTTTTGTGCTGTTTTTGTCAAATAGCACAGTTTTGTGCGTTTTTAGTAATATGTTCTATGTTATTTTACTTTAAAACAATAAGGACTCATTTGTTATTTCTGTGGTGAATTATGCCAAAATATCAAACAACATATAAGCAACACTTTTTTTTACTATTTTAATGTTCACTATTTTACGTTAATATAACACGTTTTGTGTTGTATTGCTTTAATACAACAATCTATGTATTGTTTCGTTTCTTTTTTAACAACGAAGACGTTGTGTGTTGTTTTAACTCAATATTTGTGTTTTTAAACGTGTTGTTTATGGCAAAACAACATTAATTATGTTCATTTACCGCACAATCTAGCACTTCAAAAAATTCGACACAATCCAACACTTAAAATAATTCAGCACAATCCAGCACGTTAAAAAATACAGCACAATCTAGCATATCAAAAAATCTAGTACATTACATTCGAATTTGTGCTGCATTTTGATAAAATACAAAAAGAACTAATGAGTATATTTTAGGACCATAATGCCCTTTAACCCTAATTTAAAGAGTGACACATATAATCTCCTTGTTCTTTCTTAGCATACTTAGGCAAAACTTATTTTTTAGTTGAACCTCTACCTTCATATATATATATATATGTATATGTATATATATATATATAGGGTTAGGATCTTTTCAGGACTTGTAAAGATCGTGAGAACTGTAAGAATTAATCCTAACCATTCATTAATATAATTTTTATTTATATTTAATTTAGTCTTAAAGGGTATTAATGTCATTTTATATATGGGCATTTACTTGTTTTTCTTTTTTCAATATCTTTAATTAGGAAAGTTAATGTTTTCAAAGTTTGATCCATTTTCCCTTCCTTAAGAGATTGTAGACACCTTCATTATTTTTTCAACTTCAACATCTGATTATTTCATCTGATTTGCAAATCCTAATTCATATTCTTGGGAAATTAGTTTCAAATTATCAAGCTAAACTAAAAAAGATCGCACCTTCCGTTGAACGTCTTTGTTCTCTATTACAAAATCCTATCATAATTTCCTTTGAAGACGATTACAGGTTAATTATTCATAAATCTCCTATATTTCCATTTGGTTCCATATCATATTTTATAACTAATTCAATTCATATTGCATGAAATGTCGTCCCGTTAAGGTTTGATATGGCGGTTAACCCGATTGATGATTTTATCCAAAATCGAATGGAGCAAATGCTTAATGAAGTCACTGTTCTTAATGAAGGTTACACTGGCACATATCAAAAGGGTAGGAAACATTTTTGTCGCTATTGTGATTATTTCGGCTATCATAATGCTAGGAATTATCATTTGAAACTAGAGTAGTCCTATTTGTTTTTGTAATGAATGTTGAATCATTTGATTAATAAAAATTAATTTTATATTATTCAATCATTGTTGTTGTGGGTATAACTGATACTATTTTAGTACTTTTGCTACTGTTGCTGTTGTAAGTTTACCCACTTTATGTTTATTGAATTGTTATAAGTTTACCCACTTTATGTTCATTTATGAAGTTGTCTACTTGATAATGCTATTTAGGTTTTTTCTAGATGCATAATTTTAATATTAATTATGCAGATGCTTTTGAAACTTTTGCAAAGTATGAAGTAGTATTGCTAACGTATATGTATATAGACTTACGTATACGTAAAATGTATGTAAACTTAATTACATATACATAAAGCTATATGTAAATTTGGTTACATATATGTAAACATATATTTAAATTTGTCTACATGTATGTAAACTTAATTACATATACATAAAGCTATATGTAAATTTGGTTACATATATGTAAACATATATTTAAATTTGTCTACATATACATAAATGGCATAGCCATTTAATTACGTTTATGTAAATCATAGTTATGTCACTGAAATATTGGTTATTGTTTTTAGTTTGATTTTGTAATTTTGATTACATATATGTAAACTTGATACATAAGCGTGCATATACATAACCTGTACATTGATAACATATATCTTTCAAAATACAGTAACTTACATATATGTAAATTACTTTAAGTTTGTACAATAATCTCAAAACTAATGTATATGTAACTTATTATCATATATATAAGTTAGTTTACATTAGTTCATTTGGCATATTTTTGATGCTAAATTGGGTGTTATTTTAGAATATTCTTGCTATTATTTTTGTAGTTTTTAATAAATCAAGTGTTGAATTAAGATTTTTTTTATTGTAGTTGCTATTACATTTAGTGTTATTTACATATATTTAAATTATGTAAATTATACAAATCACGATCTGATGCATCTAAATCATACATTTTTATTTTTATGTAAGTGATTTTTAGTTAAATTTATGTGTAATTATTTTTTAATTAATAAAATTTATGAATAAATGTGAGAAAGAGAGTAAAATATGGGATCTTCCGTCTTTTTGTGAGTTTCCAAAAATATAATGATGTCATTTTACTAATATACCCTTAATATTTTAGTTACATAAATGATTTAATATATTGACTTAAATTATTACCATTTTCAATCTCAACCATAAATTAATATAATCAATGGCAAATAAAAATTCTACGAGTTCTCATTTTAATAGGAGTCATGTAAAAAACCTGACCCTATATATATATATATAACTGGTAAGGTTGCTGCTTTGTGACCTTGAGGTCATGGGTTCTAGCCGTGGAAACAGCCTCTTGCACAAAATTGTGCAAGGAAAGGTTGCGTACATCAGATCGCTTTGCGATCCGGCCCCTCCCCGGACCCTGCGCAAAGCGGGAGCTTCATGCACCGGGTACGCCTTATATATATATATATATATATATATATATATATATATATATATATATATATATATATATATATATATATATATATATATATATATATATATATATATATATATATATATATAATGTCGCCTTCCCAATTTAGCCTACAAGATAATTGACATTATCAAGAATTATGAGATTATTTTGGATCAATAGACAAACTAAAAAAATGATTTAGCATATATATCATATATCAAATCATATGTTAAATTATATATTATATTAAATATTATTAGTCTGGGGCAAGTTTGCACTCTTCAGTCTTCACGTCTTCCTAATTTAGCTTACATAATTTTGACATAATCAAGAATTATGCGAAATTATTTTGGATCAACACATAAAATAACAACTAAAGAATTAATTTAGTATAGAGATATAACACATATGTTAAATTAAATGTCGAGTAAATTACGCTTTTCATCCCTTTGGTTTTATGGTTATAACGCTTTTCATCCAATAGTTTAAAAACGTCCGATTCAACTACTGTGCTTTAAAATATGTTACAATTTAGTCCAAACCGTTAACTCCATCCAATTTCTCCGTTAATTTTTTTGAAAAAGACGAAAATACCCTTGAACTAAAATTTTTATTATATTACAAATAAATAATATGTGGGTCCCACTCCACCCCACTATACCTTAACCCACTTTCTTTTTCTTTGACCACATCCGAACCACCTTCACACGCCATTCACCAGCAACCTCCACCGCCACCACCCGCCGGCTACCACCACCTGCCAATCGCCCATATCCGAATCAGTACCATTACCGACAGCCAACTGACGAACCTACATCTCCTTCTTGTTGGATCCGATTCGTGTTCTTCTTGACATTCAATTTGGGGTTTTGGATTTTGGGTTTGGGTTTTTAGGAACTTGTTGCTCCTTTAAAGCCATCTCCGATGAGCTGCTTAACGAGCTGCTGGAAGATGATGATGATAACGAAGACGATGACATCGACGGGCGAGGAGGAGGTTTCGGAACCCTAGGAACTCGAGATACTGAATCTGTAGCCATATCTAACGAATCACACCATGAAAGCCTCGGGATTTGGATTTGGGTTTTTTAGGGTTTTGCGTTGTGGCATTAGTGGTGGTGGAATTTTTGTTCCGATGGTTGTGTGGATGTGTGGTGGCGGTAGCGTGGGTGGTTGTGTGTTTGTGTAGTGGCAGTGGCAGTGGTTGTGTGGCTGTGTAATGGTGGTGGCGGTGGCTGTATGGTAGCGGTGGCGTTGGCTGTATGCACATGTGGTGGCGGTGGCTATATAGCGGTGGTGGTGGCTGTGTGGCGGTGGCTATGTGCCTGTGTGGTGGCGGTGACTGTGTGGTGGTGGCAGTTAGGTGGTCGCTATGGTGTGGTATCAGTTAGGTGGTCGCTCGGTATCAGTTAGGTGGTCGCTCGAGGGTGGCAGCAGTGGTGTATGGAAGTGACGGTGGTCTTGGTTTGGACCGGGGACTTCAACTTCAATGGCGATTGCTCTAACGACGAGGCCGTGTGCGGCGGTAAAGCTCCGGCAGTTGGCGTGGGAGAACATGGTGATGGAGGCGGAGGCGATGGTGGCGGTAATGGCAGTGGTGGTGATGGAGGGGGAATAAAGGGTTGTGAAGAGGATGAAGGGAGAGAGTGAGTGTGTGTAAGTAACAATTTAAGTCCAATGGTATTTTGTATTTTTGCATACACTTAACAGAAAAGTTAGATGAGAGTTAGTGTCTTGGACTTGATTGTAACATATTTTAAACCACAGTGGTTAAATCGGGCGTTTTTAAACTATTGGATGAAAAGCGTTATAACCACCAAACCACAGGGACGAAAAACGTAATTTACTCTTAAATGTTTATATTTTAAACTGATAGAAACAATAAATATTATAAGTTTGAGGCGTGTTTGATCATTGTTGTTTGCATTCTTCATGCCTTCTTAATGTAGCTTACAGGCATAATCAAGAATTATGAGATATTTGAAATCAATGCGTAAACTAAATAAATAATTTCATAATTTTGTTTATTTATAATATGTGGTGTTATCAATTACGATAAGATAAGCAAATAAGCCGATTTCATAAATAAAATAATATAATTTTCACGATACCTCAAACGATATATAATATTACAAACTACAAGTTAATTGTTTTTTTCATCTATGTTATTTCGAAAAAATTATAATTTGAATCTAAAAGTTTGATTTTTATCATTTGAATCCAATAGTTTCACCAAAATTGCTATTTAAATCCACTTGTTGCACCTAATTAACATCGTTAACTTTTTTCCTTAACTTTCCAATGTAAGACATATTTTAGTCCAAACAATTACAAAATAAAGAGAAAACCCAACATGAGCGGTTTTTATATGTTCAGTTTTTTGGTAATCGCAATTATGACATGACTCCTCGGTAGCGTCTTTGTTTTGTCTTGTTTGCGTCTTTTGGTTTAGTAATCTTGGCTGGTTGTAGAATTATACCAGAAGTAGAAATTCACAAAATGTGCTAGAATATAATATAAGGGTATGTTTAATATAATAACTAATTCTAAGTATAGAATCAGCTTGTATGCCGTTTTTCAATGATGATTTCCCCCTCTCTCATCACATTTTCTTGTAATTGTTAATGATTCTATGGTCAATTTGTTGTTCAACAGTGATAAGTAGCTCAATGAGTGTTCAACCACTGATAACCTCATACATTTATATTCTTTGCAATTCAAATGCTGTTTAATTAAAACTATAAATTTAAATTAAAAACTTACGATCGATATTTTGTTTTTTAAGCTATAATCATCTATATGTATATATATATTTTATATGAACTATGAATTTTTAGTGTCCAATAAGATTTTGGTTATGTGGTTGGTGATAGAGAGAAAAGTCAAAATTGTCACGGTCAACATTCAATTAAAATACATTTAGGCCATGCCATTTCCCTTGGGTCCCTTTATTTAGACACCCCTTAATTTTAAATCAACACCCCTGTCCCCTATACGCCGCGTATGGGTCCATACGCGGCGTATAGGGTATGTTGTTGATTTGACGTTTTATACCCTATACTCGGCGTATGGGACCATACGTGGCGTATAGGGTTTGACATTTTATACTCATACGTGACTTATGACCCATACGTGGAAGAGCTATACGCCGCGTATGGAACCATACGCGGCGTATAGCTTATATATTTATTTTTTTTTTAATTTTTTGAGTTTTTATTTTAATATATACAATATGAATACAATAATAAAATTAAAATTCAAATATATAATTCACATATTACAAATTATAAATTAAAATAAATTTATATAAGCCGGGGGTTCTCGGTTATTCTCTATTATTGCGTTGTATTCCGAGATACGAATCCTATACATAATCTCCCATTCTGCAGCATGTACGCTTCGGTTAAGAATCCAAAGATTACTTAATGTTGGCATCGGATAATCTCCTTCTAACTTAACGTGGACGAAATGATTGTTGTTGACATGAACAATCGAAATGATATGATGAGGCATGACAGTTTTCGGATCAGCCCATAATGGGAAAAATGTTTGACAACCATTATTGCTTAGTAAATGAAGAATAACCCCAAACTTTTGAGCAACCACTAATCCCGTATACGGCATTATCATCCAATGTTCTTCTGGTGCAGGTTCCACACTTTGCCAATCGATGGTGTGACGTAATTCGTTATACTGTCCGGGGTACAAAGTATCGAAAACTTCTCTGTACTCCAATTCATGTCTGTCCAACTCTTCTAAAAGCTGTGTCCGCACATACATCCACTTATTTTCGTCAAACCCTAAGCCTAAAGCTATTGATCGAAAACCACAATTCCCATCGGGTCGGACATCTCGTATACGTGAAATATACTGATGAAAGATTGACGGAATCCAATTTTTTAACCTGTTTATATTGTTTAATTGGTTATCTCCGACAATCGAAGAAAACTCATTAGTACCCCGTGATACTTTAGATGAGGTTGAACGACTACGTTGCATGGCAGGCTTCTGGGGCTTTACAGCTGAACTTGTTCTTCCGGAAATGTGAGACGCAATAAACGAGCTATGTCTCGGCATGTCGCACGTACTTTGTTGAGTGTCGTACTTTTGTTGTTGAACCTTTAACGTTGGACGACCGCGAATATCTGTTTGAACAACAGGCGCTTTTTTGTTACTTTTCCATGGATACACAATTTTTTTTATTTTTTCCACCAAACTAAATTTTACAGCTGCGGGTTGTGTCATTATTTGTTGTTTCACCCGTTCCATTTCTTCTTCAACATCAACTTTTTCATCCACCGTATATGATGGCTTAATGTTATCAAGCTTCGTCCAAAATACGTCAATTGCATCTAATGGAATTTTAGTGCCTGCATTATAAAGTATAAATTAATACATAATTTGTCACTTTAATAGAAAAATGATAATGATGGAGCGACTATTACCAGAATGTTCATATTTTTCCAGCCGACAAGCACAAGGCAAGCCACAACTAGTGAAAAGATGACAACCACATGTTGCATTTGCAGAGCGCATCACATGCAATTTAGTGTTTTCGGCAACTAATAAATCAAGAGCTATGTGTGAAACCTTGCCTCTTAAGTAATCAAATAGCGGAAGTTTATGATGATTCATGGTTTTAATTTTGCTTGTCTCAAAGCTTTCTTTTAAATTTACCTCTTGTGCGTTCACCAATTGATCTACAAACTCCACAAGTCTATCCAGTGAGCTATTTGTTGATTTAAGATATCTTTTTAAATTTGCATGTTGACTCTCCACCCTATTTGTTGTGCGTTGGCCAAAATTGCGGTTCAAGTTAGTCCAGGCTGATACAAACATTTCTTTGTAACTCTCTAACCAGTTTCTGTTTATATATGACAATACCTCTGAAAATATAATAAATCACGCTTAAATTATATATTGAAAATATAATAAAACATAATTAAAATTTAATAAAAACTTACTTTCTCGATTCGCTTCAACTAATCGTTCGTAAAGAAGGTTATAGTTATACTCGTAAATCTCCGCCGTGGGAGACTCACACAAACGTGCCCATGCATATTTAAACTTTCTCCAGTCATCTTTCGTAAAACTTGCTTTACAGTGTTTCGCGATATTTTCATCAATATGCCACCTGCATAAACACTTTGAAGCATTCGGAAATACTTTAACACATGCGTTCATTAAAGCGAGATCTCTGTCTGTTATTATGACGCGCGGCTCCATACACTTGCTTAACGTATCTTTCAATCTATTAAGCACCCATTCAAAATTATCTTCCCGTTCTTTGCTAATAAACGCATGAGCAACACAAAATGTCTTGTGTGTGGAGGTCACACCAACAATCTGAATAAACGGAAGCTTGTACATGTTTGTTTTATATGTAGCGTCTATCATCAGCACGTGCGGAAATGCACGCCAAGTGTCGTATGATTTAGGATGACAAAAAAATATATCTTCTACGACATTAGTATCGGGATCTTCTCGGGTGTAATAAACATACCTTTTAATTGAAAAAGGAAGGAAAATTGATGTTGTTAAGTGAGGATACAAATACAAGTTAGGCTTCATTTTAATTAAGTCTATTGAAAAAAAAAACCTCGGGTGTAATAAACGTACCTTTTAATAGATAAAAGGTTTTCTAAGACTTGCATTGGTGTTTCACCGACTTTTCTTTCACTTCTTATCTTATATTGAGCGTTGTATACGTCTCTGGTTATTGATGCGTTATTAGGATTTTGCTTTTTAATAGCTGATAAGATGCTACGAGGCTCCATGTTCTGATCAGTAAGCTGCTCCACCAAATTGTATTCGTTTTGAGAAAACCTTCTTACAAAGGATGCCCCTCCATATGTTGAGCAGGATCATGGTTATGTTCGTCACTTCGCACCTCTAATTTCCACGAACGACGTTGTTGTCGTATATCCCTACCAATTTAAAAGGACATCCGATTTTTTTGCTACCAGATCGTCTAACTGTCGCTTTACTTTTGTGTTCGCCCGCACGATCACAGATAAGCCATACCTTTACGACCTGACCTTCTTTTTTCTTTGATCTTCGTGTAATAATAACGTAACCATTATCACGTCCTCTATTAACAGCCCAACAGACTAGCTCATCGAGAGATAAAAAATTTTGAGATGTTTCAAACGATACTTTTGTCGTTTGTTTTTCATCACTCGAGAGTATATTATTTTGTTGCGAAAGAATATCGAAAGTGTTATCGAAATCGTTGTTATATAGGTGAAAACGAATCTTGGGTCATGTCATATCGAAATAATTTATACGTGGCGTATGGGTCCATACGCCACGTATAGGACGCTATACGCAGCGTATGGGCCTATACGCTACGTATAGGCTTGCCACGTCTCCACGTATAGAATCCTATACGCAGCGTATGTACCATGTAATCGTACATCGTACAAAAAGTACATCTGACACCACCAATTATTTTGTACTATACGTGGCGTATGGATCCATACGCCACGTATAGTGCAAAATAATTGGTCGCAAGAGGACTGTAGTGGTCGCATGAGCACCAATTATTTTGTACTATACGTGGCGTATGGGGCCATACGCCACGTATAGTATAAAATAATTGGTCGCAAGAGCACTGTACGTGGTCGCAAGAGGACTGAGCTATACGCCGCGTATGGGTCTATACGCGGCGTATAGTTTATATATGTATATTTTTTTTAATTTTTTGAGTTTTAATATATATATAATTTGAATTAATATGTATGTATGTATGTATGTATGTATTTGTGTATGTATGTATGTATGTATGTCTGTATGTATGTATGTCTGTATGTATGTATGTATGTATGTCTGTATGTATGTATGTCTGTATGTATGTATGTATGTATGTATGTATGTCTGTATGTATGTATGTATGTCTGTCTGTATGTATGTATGTATGTATGTATGTATGTATGTCTGTATGTATGTATGTATGTCTGTCTGTATGTATGTATGTATGTATGTATGTATGTATGTATGTATGTATG